>VDFB02277414.1:0-23448 GCA_007258455.2 Sequoia sempervirens
GAGTAGTTCGATTTGACTTTAAAAATTAAATACACAACACTAAAATCTGAGATTTGAGACAAAGAATCACCTACCCTAAACCATGAGATAAATGCAATACCCAGAACTCTGTTTTTTGTATTTTTTGACTTACAATGAAAAACATGGATCTGCTGTGTTAAATCAGCAAATACAGAAAACTCTCTAAAAATGCAGACTTACTTAACAAGACCAAACTGAATACAAAGCACAAATACGAATGAACTCACAAATCTACCTTAAATAATCGAACCTCTCCACTAGGTGCTATCTCTCAAGCACGAAGTCGAGCCCAGACTAGGAGGCATTCATTCCTCGAAGCAATTCCGCAACCGTTTCGGCAGCATAACATTAGCATAGACCAAAGATGATGAAATGATGCACAAGACTCCTTTTTATAAGTTCCGTTTGACTTCACGAAACCCTAAAATCCAACTCAAGCTCACCCTAACTTTTCCTTCAATAAGGCGTCCTTTTCACCTTTAGCTCAATAATTATATTTTAATTAAAACATCACCTTGATAAATGCGCCCACATTAATTTCCTTTGACTTTGGGAAATTCACCAAATATTAAATATAACCTTAATGAAGGCGCCACCCTTTGAGTCCACCTTTTAAAACGACATTAAGTCATTCGACTAGGCCAAGGTGATAAAATAACATTTTAATTATAATGTTATTTTAAGTGAAATGAGCTCGACTTCCCAGAACTGCATTCTGAAGCCCGAAACTGAATACGCCACTTGAGTCAACTGAAGGGGAAAGTCAACTGCCTGCTACCATCCTGTTTACTGCCAAAAATAGAATTTACTAAAAATAGTAAATTCCAGAAAATGCTCTGAATGCCGAGATGAACATACCCCTGCGAAGCCCTCTGAAAACCCAGAAGGAATCCGCCATTGAATCCACCATCTCTGAACAATGACCTCCTCAAAAATAGGAAACCCTAATTTAACTTCCGACTAGCCTTCGGGTTTCCAGAAAAAAGGCCAACGGTCACAAGAACAATCAGGTTTGAGAAGGGGACATTACAATCCGCCCTTCCCAAAATTGCTTGTCCTCAAGCAATACCACCACAACTCCAGTAGTTTGAAGACTAATCCATACGCAACAAGTATGATCCCTGGTTCCCAAATGCGTCTCAGGAACAACCCACCATGCTTCCGCTGCGCCACTCTGATCACATCAATGAAAATATCGTGCCAATGCTGCACTGACTCCCCTTGTAACTCCAAAGTGTTACCATCTATGATTCTCAAACTGAAAGATCTTAAAGGAAGGAAATCAAAATCATGCAACATCTCATGTCCACGATCCCCCGAATTAACAGTATCAACCATACTACTGTCAATCACCATTCCAAGCAATAGGAGAGATAGACTATTCAAATCAAAATCGAACCCCTCCCCATACCTCCACATGGTAACAAACGGGACCATGACTGCAAGTGTGACCCCTAAAAATCTTCTTACCAGGAAGGAAGCATTCCTTTGCAAGAGCTCAACAAACTCATACTCATGTCTCCGCATAAAGCTACCATGCCTCATCTGAATTATACTGGCACAACCATGAAGACTACAGAAAACAATCATAGTCCCAACCCCATGAATCTCCGAATGGTGAACCAAGGCATGTGAGCTACTACTGTCATGAATCAATACTGAGAGTAAACTGTCAAAGTTTACATCATCAACCATCATAAGATGAATTTGGAGAGTAGGAAAAGTGTGATGGAACAAATAATTGCTGCTGATCAAGGCTACGATCAGCGTAGTGCAATCAGATTCTTGAGTCCTACCCAAGGGAAAACAACAACACCACTCAAGATCCCGAACGTGAGCATGTGAGATGACCATCGAGCTGCAAGGTGACACCTCCAAGGTGGTTGGAAAACACACTAGATTCATCTCCATGAGAGAACTACCACCTCTTTGATCAGGAGTGATGAACCAACTCTCTTGAATGCGATAAACGCAACCTGTAAGGTGGCTGGTCTGCCTCAAACCAGCAAGCTCGAGTCTCAAAATCTGTCCATGTCTTAGCCGGAAAACACATTCAAGAGCAACCAATCGTTCATTTCTCCAACCCATGCTCAAAATCTCTCTCCAATCCATTTGTTGATGAACAAATGGAACCATCAAGAAGCTGCTAAAGAAAAGAACGACACCAAAAAGTCTGAAAATTTGATTCTTGTTCCTCCATAATTTCTTCTTTCCACAAACTGTATGCTCCATCAACCCATGTTGAGAATCCCAAGCTTGAATACCCAACTGAAAATAATCTCCAACACTCCTGCAAGGAAACATAGCACATCTCTGAGTGCTAGTCAAAATCAAGGGCATAGTTGCAAAACTGGCATTCCGTGTGATGAACCCTTGAAACCTATCCATGAAAACTTCAGGAACACTGAAGCATGAAACATAAGATGACTTCAAATTCAACTCCCCGAGCAGACTAGCATCCCTCACTCTAAGGAATGGATTGACAAGAGTGCAATCACCATATTTTGGTCCCTTTTCCAAAGTGAAGACTGCGTCCTCAATTCCTCTTAAGCATTCTTTACTACTCAACATGCGTGGCACATCGTCATGGAGTGATTTCAAGGCATCCTTAGATTGGAGTTCACGCTTGACCTCATGCTTGGTCACTTCACTACTTGACTCATTTTTCAAAACAAAGAGAGGATTGTCATAAGTTGCTTCAGCACCCACTTCAAAGAAGGGATTGTCGAAGACTTGGAAGCCATTCCTTACGTCTCGCTGCCCCAAATCTGCACATGCAACTTCTGACTCTCTTGAAATGCTTTCAAGATCAAACTCCTCTTGAAGATAGTCAAAATCTCCAATCACTTGATTGATTTTTTTAGCTCTTTGTGCATCCTCTTGCTCCTTGAAAAAGTTGAAATCTGCAAACTGGTCTGCAACCTCTGTTAGATCCAACTGAGTTTCTTTCAACTTGTCCTTTGTTGATTTAAGCTCCAAAGTGAGCTCATCAACCATACTCTCCCTTTCTTCGAAAACAATGAAGGCCTTCTTTGCAGATTCAACGGCATGATCTCTATCTTCAATCAAGCCTATGTACTCAGACTTCAAGGTCTCCAATGAGTTTCTGATAAGTTGCAACTTGGGAAGAGCAACTTCATATTTCACTCCTCTTTGTCTCTCTTCAAGCTGAGCATCCCAAATAAGCTCTTCAATCAGACTATGTGTGCGATCAAATCTAGATAGGGCTCGCACTTCATCTTCAACGGACACCTCAGGTTGGCCTTCACACTCATAAGAATGCGAAGATGGTGAATTGCTGCTAGGCGGTAACTGAAAATCAGAACTTTGTTTCACGCGTTTGCTGCCCTCATTGTTGCTCCAACATTCTTGTACTTCACCACCAACTAGTGGGGAATGCTCAATGTCTTGGAAAACATCATACTCCACTAAGCCTTCAACTCGTTGATTGCAATCAGCTTTATGTCTTGGTAAATCAGATTTGTGTTTGGTAATTCCTCCAAACCTTTCATCTTCAAGAGCCATAGGGCCCTCAAACTCTGTTTCCTCTTCCATGTTACTCTGATCAAACTTGAAAGCAGCCCCAAACTTAAGCATATTAACACCATTGTCTGCTGAAAGAGAACCCTTATCGAGTTCCATTTCTTCATCCGGATCAAAGGGAAATTCATCCCATACCGGTTTGTCATCACTAAGTGCCTTCGCACCTGGATCCCAAATGGTGAGAGGCTGATTGCTTCGATCACACGAAGAGTGTTCTTTGTGCAACACTTGGAGTGTTGATTCTTGGAATAGATCAACTCCCAAATCACTAAAGCTGATGTCTTCATAAGTACCTTCCTCCAATGGTTGGGTCTGAGGTTCAAACTCAAAACCACCCTTAGCACTGTCACTAAAAGGACGTAAGGAATCTTTAGAGCTAGCTGTTAGAAATTTTTTATCATCCTTATCTTCAATGAACCTATCACCTATAGGTATGTTTCTGATCTCATCATGAACAGTCATATGCATGCCATAGAGGTTTTCCTGATCACTTGTAATAAATTCATCTTGTGAAAACTCTTGAGGAGTTTGAACAGCAACAAGAGGAAAACTATCTATCACTAAATCTTCAACAAGAAGAGGTACAAACACCTCGAAATCATTACCAACATCCTTTGTGAAACCCTTAGTCTCAAAACCTTCATGAGATGAATCCAAATTAGAATTCAAGTCGGCTGCTATATTCTTCTCACCGAACTGATCTACATCACTTGCTATCACATGCAAGTCAAGGGGAGTATTATGGGGCTCTCCCGCACACTCCTCATCTGTCAAGGTTTCTTCATCCAACGCCCTATCATTTTTAGGCAAAATGAGCACCTCACTTGTGCCCTCTTCAACACTAGTTGAATGATTTTTCTCTTCATTCTGCTTACTTGTGGGCTGCAACCTACAAACAGGCATTTCTTCTACCTTTATTGCACCGGTAACCATGGCACCTTCTGCTTCCTCCTTAATCATTTTTTTGATGTAGTTGACCATAGCCCGCTTTCTAGGGGAATAAGTCACCACACAATCCAAAAAGGTATCAAATGAAACACCGTTCTTAAACTCATCTGTCATGCTCTGATAATCTCTGTAGAGTATGTCAGCCTCGTATTCACATTTCCTCTTGAACTGGCATTCTTTAGAGACCCCAATCAAATCCGTCTTCTCAGACTTAGCATAAAACTGTCTGATTCCACACCTTAACTCAGGATCCTTCAATAGCGTACATATATCATGCATTAACTCAAGTAGAGACTTCTCTGTATTCATCTTTCTCTGTTCGTAGTATCTGGTATCTCTGTCACTCATCTGCCAAATGAACTCTGATGGGCACAGGATGGTAGGATCTTGGCTCTGATACCACTGAAATATTCCGAGACAATTTTTTTTGTTTTTTCAAATAACAGATTACAAAGCAGTGCACCCGTTAAGGTTAGAGAAAGAAACCAAAACGTGCAAGAAAGCAACTCTAACCAGAATGGCGCCGATGATGGCGAGCATTGGTCAGAGGATCTAAAACAAACTGCTTATGCTGGAAAAGGAACTCGACGCCAAGTATGTGCTACCCAATCCAATGCGGAGTGAGGGGCGACCATATGACAGAGTGAATACAAAACAATGCTTGAAAAGAAAGTGCTGAAAGCTGAAACTACTCAACACCCAGAATGTGCTTGCTCACCCAGAATGGGGAGTAGCTACCATAGGGCGGAGTTACAACTAATTCACTAGTATAGAAAGCAAGAACGTGAATTACAATTAATGACAAAGCAATATTAAAGGATGCTGGTCAGTACTACTGCCAGATTACAATAAATAACTATTGCCTACAATGTCAATATATTAGACTCTTTCCAGATAGAGTACTCAACGTTATTTCTGTTACAATCTCAAAGGAAATCACACTACCAATTACAAATCAGAATAATGCAGATTGCTAGGACTGTCACAAACAGATCTGCACTTTAAACATATGATCAGCAGCTTACAAACAGGAAGAATTGCTCATAACTCCTTCAATACACATCCGATTTATATGTCATAAAATGCAATGCACCTTGAGAACCTAGGCGACCAATATGGAACCCCTAAACTGAACCAAATGCAGCTATTTCAATTTGCACGAATTCCAAGACAACACCAAATGGTACGGCCCAGCTGAGTAGTTCGATTTGACTTTAAAAATTAAATACACAACACTAAAATCTGAGATTTGAGACAAAGAATCGCCTACCCTAAACCATGAGATAAATGCAATACCCAGAACTCTGTTTTTTGTATTTTTTGACTTACAATGAAAAACATGGATCTGCTGTGTTAAATCAGCAAATACAGAAAACTCTCTAAAAATGCAGACTTACTTAACAAGACCAAACTGAATACAAAGCACAAATACAAATGAACTCACAAATCTACCTTAAATAATCGAACCTCTCCACTAGATGCTATCTCTCAAGCACGAAGTCGAGCCCAGACTAGGAGGCATTCATTCCTCGAAGCAATTCCGCAACCGTTTCGGCAGCATAACATTAGCATAGACCAAAGATGATGAAATGATGCACAAGACTCCTTTTTATAAGTTTCGTTTGACTTCACGAAACCCTAAAATCCAACTCAAGCTCAAACCCTAACTTTTCCTTCAATAAGGCGTCCTTTTCACCTTTAGCTCAATAATTATATTTCAATTAAAACATCACCTTGATAAATGCGCCCACATTAATTTCCTTTGACTTTGGAAAATTCACCAAATATTAAATATAACCTTAATGAAGGCGCCACCCTTTGAGTCCACATTTTAAAACGACATTAAGTCATTCGACTAGGCCAAGGTGATAAAATAACATTTTAATTATAATGTTATTTTTAAGTGAAATGAGCTCGACTTCGGGCGTTGAGCAGGAAACTAAATCGCCACGGAGTCAATGAAGGGAAGTGGCTGCTACCATCACATTTCTTGCCAAAAATGGGAATTTACTAAAATAGTAATTTCGAGGAGAAAATGCTCTGAATCTTGAGGATGAACGTACCCATGCAGAGCCCTCTGAAACCAGAGGAAGGAATCCCATGCGTTGGATCCACCATCACGAGACAATGACCTCCTCAAAGAAATAGGAAGCCCTAATTTATCTTGGAGGCCCCAATAGCCGGGTTCCGAGAAAAATTGCAGTCCACAAGAACCATCGGAGTTTAATAAGGGGGACATTACAGGTTTCTCATCATACCCATATAGGCTGCCTAAGTACCCAACAGATAGAGTTTTAATGCTAGAAATATCTAGGCAATTGCTTGCCTTTGATAAGATTCAAAAGAAGAAAAAGAAGGGAGGGGTAGAATTTCCAGTTGTCATGGGCAACTCGGATGAGGTGTGTCCTTCAATACAGGCAGCTAGAGAGGCCGAAAGTGAACTTCAATTTTATCATTTCTCATACCACACTAGCCGACAGCACTACGACCCACATCATAACATCAAA
Source organism: Sequoia sempervirens (assembly GCA_007258455.2). Taxonomy (NCBI): domain Eukaryota; kingdom Viridiplantae; phylum Streptophyta; class Pinopsida; order Cupressales; family Cupressaceae; genus Sequoia; species Sequoia sempervirens. Next base: position 7,020 of record VDFB02277414.1, read on the forward strand.
TGGGTACTGTCAGAGGAGTTTAAACATAAGGCCACCATTGAGGATTATTGGGCTGATGCGGCTGATGAGATTGAAGTAAGGAAAATGATGTTTTCTTGGTTGCCGATTACTTTGATCAGGGAGTGTGAAGTTGTACCCGGTTCGGACCGGTGAGAGCAGGATATGGGCGTTGTCCATCAGGTCAATATGCTTGATGAAGATACTCCACTTCCACCTGTGGATTGGTCAGAGCCCGAGATTGCTGATTTGGATACTCTCTCCATCCCAGTTACGACATTTACTAGAGCATGGGTTGACAGAAAGGTGAATAGATTGAAGAGTAGGTCAATTGCTTTGACTTACAACATGATGGGAGATCATAGGACGCCCACCACTGGCAGGAAGAAGCAGTTACGAGGTCAGGCCGAGAAAGGAGTTGATTCGACGGGAGCCTACTTCGTGAGCCTCCGCGATTCACAGTTGCATCACCATTGGAGACCGCGTTCTCCAAATTATCTGAGGAGAGTTTCTTTGTTTCGCGTCCGGAGAATTACCTTTGCTTGAATCAGTGCGAGAATTAATTACCGAGGATGTTGTTACATTACTCCGGAGAGTCGAGTTGGCGAGCGTCAAGCGCGCACATTAGGTTGTGTGGGGATGATGGGGACTATTCGCGACCCTGATTTTGGTGAGGAATTAAGAGGCGGCCATGAGCGATGATGATGATATAATTAATAGAAACCTTTCGACCCTGGGGCGATGAGCCTCGCGGAATGATGTAGAGGTTGAGCAAGTTAAGTAGAGCCTGGGAAGGCGGCTGACCTTTAGATATCTGATATGATGTGCTGATTGGCTTAGGATAGAATGAGGGAGAAGCCCGATGAGGAGATTGATCGGTGATTGAGATGGAAGAATTTTTGAGCGAAATTCGATTCACCTCACAGAAAGAAAGCAAGAAAACTTCGGGGAATATCAGGGGATGGCTCTGCATGCCTTCTGTAGGCATTGCCCGCAGAGTTGAGTGTGACCCGAAGCTTGACGATAAAATTATGTGAGGTCGGCTACGGATTTGGGGCCCAGCAGTGCTTGTAGTTAGCCAGAGGAGTGTGATATCAACCAAGCCCTCAAAGGCAGTTATTCAAGAAAGAAGTATAAAGTTGAAAGAGAACACAAGACCTTAATTGGATAATAATGCGGTTGTCTCATTCTCGAGGGTAGGATATTCGATTGATAGAACCTCCGGCGGAGGAAGATACAGAAAGTCGATCAGCGACTTGATGGAGTTAAGGAATGCGCCCGCAGGCGGATAAATTGGAGTCCTGAGAGGTTAGTGTTGAGACGGAGAAGTTTATAGGACCTTATACCTTTTCGGCGGGCCTCTAATAGTATTTGACCGCGGATGGATTGATGGATCATGCTTGGGGCGATGCTTCTATCTATCAGAGCAAAGTAATCCAGCGTCTTGAGGCATTGAGACATGTTCCGTTGCGGTTGCTGATTGATGGAGGTGTCATTCAGGAGAATGACAGATACGATTTCTCGAGATGGTATTCTTCAGTGATCACGGGACGTGGTTTCTTCGACGCAGCACAGGCGGATTCAGCCAGGATACATAAAGCTATGGCCAATATCATTGATGGAGTTCAAAATACTTTTGAGGCCATATTTGCCAGCCGGTTGAATTCAGAGGAGGTGAATGTTGATAATTTGAGGGGTAGGCTGGTGCCTTTCTTTTCGGATGTTAAGACCTTTGTACAAGATGATTTCGAGAATACTTCTACTTTCTCCACCTTGATCCAAAACACGCAGGACTCTTTGATTGCTTGGAGAAAATCTTGTGCAAGGCATGAGCATTCAGTCACAGTGTTAGAGTTTCAGTTAGATTGCATTCCACCTATTTCAGTTCAGGAGGTTGAGGCTGTACTTGGCAGATTTGTTGAGTTTGCAGCCAGAGAGAAGGCAAATGGGAAAGCACTGCTGGACGAGGATCTTCTAGAAGACTGAATGTGGGCATTTATTGCCTTTACTATTTTGGGAGTGAGTGGGAATCTTTGATTCATTTAATGTACCACTCCCTATTCTGGCAGTTTTTAGGGTTAGGGCTGAGGTGGCACGATTCTGGCCACTCTATTAATTGTAACCCTAGCCGTCTTTTGGGACTTGGCTAGCTATATAAAGGGGGAGTCCCCCTCATTTGAAGATCATTAGACAGTAGACATTGTGTGAGATTGGACATTAGCATTAGAGCTAGAGAGTAGAGTATTGTAGACATTTTGCATAGTGTGGAGAAGAAAGAAAGTTTTCCCTTTGAAAACTTTTGTAGAGATTGTTGTGTAATACTTTTCATGATAATAGATCTTTTCATTGATGGTGGAATTCGTCTTGTCATGAATAGCTAGCAAGGTCTCTTCTTCCTTTCGTATCCAAGTAGCGTAATTTTCATGCAATTAGTTTACTTTGATGTGTGGCATTTTTGTTGAGGTAGCTTCTTTCATTGCATACCACTAGGGCTTGTTGATGATAAGTTCGCTTGCGTGGTCAACTGGACATTACCTTGAGTTTAACTTCGGTTGTGGTTTATATACCTATATGCGTCGTTTTGATGGTGTATGTATGTTAAATTATAACTTGAACATCTTTTGCTATCCCTTTGAAGATTGCACTGATTTCGCTGAAGCTGTCCGACGTGAGGCTAGGTGAAATTTGGTTGAAGTCTACTAAAACGAAGCTCCACATATCCTGCATTTAGAATAGAATACAAGTTTCTTAGGCCCTATACTCTTTACTTTCCGCATATTTCTGATTAGCTTTAGGAAAACGTACTACATTGCCAAATCATACGCGCAAGAATCCCCTTCAAATCATATACTAGCTGCTAACCGCAAGAAATCTGGAACAATTGTGTAAGTCCCCAGAAGAACACACGCAATACACATCAACCAACCTGAGGGTACTTTAAGTATTCGAACCTTGGAGTTGAACGTGTAGATCTATCTCGCAATCTTAGCACACGGAATACTTTGATCAAGAGAGAACAGAGTAGCCCCAAACTATTTTGTTCTCATGTTTGAAGCGGTCACAAAACCACGTCAACAAGAAGGTTGTGCACTAGGTGTGTTTCTAGGCACAAAAAAATCACCAATGCATGAACCCGTAGGTGCTAATCCTGGTACTCTACTAGTGGTAGATGAAGGGATGGAGGTGGTGGTGGGTTGCAGCGATTTCCTTCGTACACGTGGACCACGAAGAGAGCCCACTATGACTGCCACATCATCATCATCTAACAGTGACTCACGGTTGATTGGAGCACCTTGAGAAGAAGCAATGGTAGCTTGCATTGCCGCTTTTTCCTTCACTCTTTGCACCTTTTTTTCTTTTGCAGTGGCAAGTATTGCATTCATTTGTCTTTTTATTTCCTCATTGGTGTTTATGCAAGATTTAGCATGACGTTTAGGGATGCCTGGAAGGTGGTATTTGAGGCGATTGATGCCTCCACGGTATACATTTTTACATCTAATGCAATAGACTGATCCAGGTTTTGGTCCTTCATATGCATATTTCCAAGCAGGATCTCTAGCTCCTGCTGGACGAGTGCCTATATATTCCCCACTCCCAGGCACGGATGGGGCTGAGCCAGGGGTAGAAGCGGATTCAAAAGCCATTATCAATTAACCTACACACACAAAGTGAAAGCACAATTTGTTAGTTTTTTGATAGAAAATTTAAAAACAAGCTAAATTAAATGAAATCAAAATAGATTAGTTTAAATTAATAAAATCTAAACTAATCTAAGATTCTAAACATTTTCATAAAAAAAAATGGATTAAAAAAAGAAAATAATAAACTAGGGTTTCAAAAAAATGTGAACAAAATGTAAATATCAGAAAATTACTTTAAATTAGTAACAAATTAAGCTAATATATGATTTTAAACATGTTTTCAACAAACAAGAAGAATCAAAATTAAGAAAATAACTAGGGTTTGAAGAAAATTTCAAAAAAATGAAAAAAATAGCAAAATATGTAAAAAAATCAGAAAAAAAGTGTCACAAAATTTTGTTTTGATTAATCTTAATCTTCTTTTCAACAATATAAATGTATTTAAATCTATTTTACAGTTCATTCATGATGTTTTTTAAACATGCAATCAACAAAAATGAAGAATTTTTTTTTTTTAAAAAGAAAGAACAAGAAAAATCAGAAATCCTACTTGGAAATCCAATTTGTCTTCGAAATCCGATGAAAATCTCTTTCAAATCTCGTCTCCTTGATGCAAAATCACTAAAAAATGGTGCAAAATGCTTTTGAGTGGGTTTTTGCTCTGCCAAGAGTGAAGAACAAATGAAAAATGAAAGTATAATGCCCTTTTTGCCATCGACGAGCTTCATACCCAGATCGCTCGAGTTTTTTTTAAAAACTCACCAAAAAAAGGGTAAATGTTTTCTGGTGAGTACTTGTAGGGAAAACTCGTTTTAGAAAATAACTCGTGAGTTTTTGAAAAACTTGCGAGTTTTTGGTGAGTAGTCCAACTATGATAAGGTGTATGATTCTAAAATGTTCTGTTTACATTCTTGAAGGTGCAGTTCTTATTAGTCTTTTTCTCGTCCTGTTGTATGAAATGTATGGATATTTAACATGAATTTGTAATCCCACCGTGGGCATATGTGGAAGAAGGTAGGTTGTAAATTTTTTTTTATAAGCAAACATAATGATATTGCTTTTAAGTAGTTGTGTTATAAAAAGCAAGCAAAAGCTTTCTTTTCCATACTAAAACGTAAATGTTGATGAATGTAAAAGTGATCGTGTGTAATGTCCCAATTTTGACGTCATGTTGTTCCATGAGCATTGGCTAGTTTCCAAGCTTTTTCATAAGTTTGCAAGTGAGTTGGGAGAATTCCAATGTTCTTGGAGAGTTCAGTTTCGGGGTTTCTTGGCATTGAGAGTTGTTTTGGTGTTCATATGGTAGTGTTTTTGGCCATCTAGGGTGTTCTCCACATTTCTTGGAGAACGTTGCCTTTTTTAGTAAGTGCCCATTTTGGCATTCGACATCATTCTTCAGCATCAACTTCTTGGCATGATTGTTAGAGTAATCATGCATTAGTTTATAATTAATTAATCTTTAATTGATTATTAGGCTAATTTATTCTCATGCATTTAAGATGAACTTAGGGAGTAGCTAAAAACCCTAAAAAGCCAATGCATAAAAAGAAAAGAATGCATGATGGCTCCCAACAAACAAGGCCTGATGAGGTACCCATGTACAAACAATCTAATCTTTCACAATTGGAGAAAAGGAGAAAACCTCATGGGAAAATTCCTCTCCAAAAGAGAGAAAGGCGAATGAAGGATTGAAAAAGCCTCCAAACTAATGTCCTAGAAAGAATAGGAACATGAACAAGAACAAAGAAGTTGTAGACAATTGTCGAATGATGACTAATATAGTGCTGAAATGAAGAACCTCCTTTGAAATAGATGACTAGGATCGAGAAGGAAAGAATTTGAATGAGTGTTCCTAACAACACTACTCAAATCAGATGGCAAACAAAGGCAAACATTTGGAACTCGAAGATACAAATGGCAGAAGTACTAATAGTCTGAAGAAAACTGATCAAGTGAGAATAGAAGGTCACCCCCAGACATAGGAATGCAAGAGTGTCCATATGGTAAATGCTCCATCTCACTGAAATGCACGGGTAACTAGCCACTGCATCTGCCTAGTACATAGGAACAAGAACTAGATACATAGATCACTCCAAAAAATGAAACCAAGGAAGCATTAGCACCAACAATAGAAACCTCCCCATAATGCAGAAACGGAGAGCCAAGACAAGTACACTGAGACTGTGTGAAACCAAGAAGTGCATGCAGGAGAACAAAGAACATTTGAACATGCAATTGAAAGTACTTGCAAATAAAAATGGTGTGCAAACTAGGGCACACATGCATGAAACATAAATCATTGGGATTCAATGTTGTCGTGGAAGGAAAACTCACTTAAGAAAGGTGTGATGGCAAAACAAAGGCACTCAACCCACCCATGGCACTTTATAACATAGTGCGAGTACAAAAGACACAATAGAATGTGGAAATCCCCAAAAAATATACACTAGAATGACATTTTACCTCAGTGTGTCTACAAAAGAGAAATTGCATGCAAAAGATGTCTACAATGCCCACATAGGAAAAGATGCTGGAAATACATGTAGAACAACCTAACACAAGTCATCCCATGCAAACAAAAAATTTCTGAAAGCTAAAATGACCAAGTAATCCATTAGAATGTGAAAACACAAAAAAATGAATAAAATGTACCTGGAGAAAAATTTGGAAAATGTACATGGATTTCTATGAAGAGCTTTGATACCATTTAGAATTGTGAATGAACATGAGACATAGGAACACGAGACATAGGATCAAACAACAAACAAAAACACCTTCCACGCAAGAGAGTTGCAAACAATAATATGCTATATTTGTTGTACCCAAACAAAATTTTTTGCTTCATCAAGGCATTTTGCATAAAAGAGTCTAAACCTTGCTAAATGATGTAAAATACAGTTTTGGGCAATATCAAGCATGGAGTTTTTGTCAATATTTTGTTAGTCAAAGTCAGTTTTATTGATCAGAACCTGAAGCAGAGACTCAGAATGGAGCATTTCACGATGGAGGAGCGTCTCACGACAGCATTTCACGTTGCACATGGTCATTTCGGTGATCGAGATGATGATTTCAATGGTCTATTTTTGAAGATTTTTCAAGGAAAAGCAAAAAAGCGCACTTGTAGCCCAGGGGCGCCTTTCTTTTTGAAGGTCAAGATTTTGTTGAAAACACTCATGCATATAGTCAATCTCTTCAGAATTGGTCTGGCTGTCCGATGAGCTACCCAGCGAAGCTTTCCGAGACCCGCAGCTCCAGCAACTGGCAACAGAAGTTGAAATTTCCAAAGTTCTAGATATGAGAAAATTGTTCTTTTCCAGCAAAAGCGCAACTATAGCTTGAGGGCGCCCATCTTAAAGGGGGGTAGATCTTGGCATTTTTTATGATTAATACAGTTAATCTTTTCTCGACTAGTCTGCTTATCCAACGAGCTATCAAACGCAGTCATCCGAGTCTCAGAGCTCCGACAACCGACATCTGAAGATGAGCTTATAATGGAGTTTTCACATCTCAGAGCTTCTTCATTGCATTTCCAGCGCAACTATAGCTCAGGGGCGCTGGTTTAAAGGACCCTTAAGATGGAAAAATTTGCAGACGAAGTCTTCCTGATATTAGTACTAATCTAGTCCAGCTTCGCGATGCACCGTCCTGCCTGTCGATCCGACATTCCAGGTGATCGTGGCAGAGGTTCTACCAAGCACGTAATTTCACGGGCGGACCAACATAAAATTTGCATTGTATTTCTACAGTCCAGAGGCACCTAGCCTTTAGGCCTGTCAGATGAGGCCGTTCGCGTTCGAAGTCTTCACGAGACTTGAGCGTGATTACTTTATCTATTCAACGAGCCCAGCCGTCAGCCTTCGGGATTTGGCAAACGCTCGTACGTGCGAGGTCTTTGGTGAAATGCTGAAAAGTGAAGACATCCGGAAAATGGCCAAGTCTGGAGCGGATATTTTAAATAAAATACGCACTGGCATTTTTGAGGTCTTAGAAGCAGTTTTCTTGCTTCGTCACCTCTAAAGACTTCTCTTGGGCCCTTCTCGGCTGTCCGTTAAAACGATAGTGCCCGAATCGATCATCCCAGCCCCATAGCGTAGGGGTCAAGTAGGGCATCCGCTGAAAGCCCCGGCCATCGGACCGCATGCAACCCCACCGAGAGCTGCATGCTTTACTTTTGAGGTCTTTAACACAGCTTTTTTCGCTGGTTACGCGATATTCGGCGGATGTATCGAGTCCGCATGCAAGAGCTGCTTCCTGGCCGTTAAGGTTCACTGCTCACGGCCAACAAATTTATTTAGCGGTTGGCGGCGCTTTTAGAGAGAAATGGGAGTTGTCCGAACCTCGGTAAATGAATTTTAATCTAGCGCCTGCAATTTAAAGAACATGGATTTGCCGAGCAATTTTCTGCCTTTATCCTCGGCCATTTTTAAAATTGCGCAATCTTGAGCATGGCTGACAGCGAGGAAGTTTAATCGAGGATTTTAATTGTTTATGATTTTAAAGTTCGGTTTTGTCAATCCAAGTTGTAAATAATATTTAATATTTATTTTGCATATTTTGGCATTAAAGTGGCGATTTTCTATTTTTGGCGCCTCTGCTATTGCATGATGAATATTAATTTATTATTATTTATTTCCGAACTCAGTGTCAGTATCAGTGTAACTGAAAGGGGTCCAATCAGAAGCCTTCTATTTTCAGCTGAGGTTTTAAATCTTGCAGTCAACAAGTTGGTGCAAATTTTCTCTTATTTACACATGGCGCCTTCATTTATTATTCATCAAGCTTCAAGAGAAATTCGTATTTTTAAAGAGAAATCCATATTTTCAAACAAAATTCGTTTTTCTTCAAGGCAAAGGCGTATTTTCAAGCAAAATTCGTTTTTCTTCATTCACAAGGTGTATTTTCAAGGGAGATTCGTATTTAGCAAGCAAAGGCGAATTCTTCATCCATTTGCAAAGGCGATTTCTCCAATCACATTCTTTTGCAGGTTAAAAGTTCACTTTTCCAGCAATTTGAAGAATTCAAGGGCGATTTCCATTAAAGAAGAGCATACAAAAAACGTCTTTTTCTTCCTTGGTTCGCAGATTTCTCTCAGATTTCAATTCGTATGTTCCTGAAATTGGCAAATTCGACAAGTTCAAACATCTGGATCATTTCTATATAACTTCCTCGAATTAAAATCGTGCGTTTGATTTTTCAGGAATTTTTAACTTCAGAACATTCGTTCTTGAGTTTCTAATTTTCTCAATTGAAAACTCTTTGCATGGTCGAGTAGAAGTCAGATTTTCGCATTTCTGACGTTTCTGGGTTGTCTTAGAATCTTTTTCTGGACAAAACCCATATCTCAGATTTTTCGCTAAAAATTGACCTTCGATAGGCTATTTTTAGCTTTCCGTGAATCTTGTCTAACATAGTCAAGTTCACAGTCAACAGGCGAGTTTTTCAGAGTACAGTACACACAGACTGAATTCAAGACCAAATTGGTCTTAATTCATGATTTCGTTAGAAAAGATGAGACCGATTTGTATCAAGCTGCAGAGGAGATGTTGGCCATCACTTCAATTACGGAGCCGCCAAAGTTACCATTCAGTGAAATGCTAGTTTGAGTGTGTAAAGATTGCCAAGATTGCTCAAGTTGCTGACATTCAGATGTTGATGCAGTTAACAATCTTGTTGAGGGATTGGTTGTTCGAGATCATGGATAGTAGACTTCAATTCCCACCTCTCCGAATAGACATTAAACACAGGAGTTAAACTTTACGTGCTACTTTCTCAAGTTAACTCATTGCCTTGGTTCTCACATGCATATCTATCCCGGTGATTTGGTTTCATTACCAATTTTGAGTTTCATTTAGGTTTTAATGTGTTAACCGATGGTAGTCTTCCAGTTAACTTGTTTTCACTGCTGACCTGCATGCTTGCACATTGTCCATTTTTAGATTAGATGCTTCGGTTACCTAATGATAGTTTTCCAGTTAACTGTATAGTTTACTTTATTAGGGTTTCGCAATAAATCTTGCATGCATTGCAAGACTGTAGTTGACTCAATGTGATTTTAGGGTTCCCTACACCTTTTGATGTCTATAAATAATAGTCTTTGCTCATTTGTACATAACTTTGCATGAGAGAGAAATATATGTCGCGGCTCAATTTGCCCCTCAATATTACTCTTTGGTGCATTTGTTCATGCATTTTTACTATTATGATGAATTGTTATGCTACATAGGGTTTCATGCAATTATAATGGTGAATTCTTTTCTTGTTTCTCATGGTTCAATAAACTTGTCCGGCATTGAGATGATAGTTGTGCCACCTTTGCCTTCAAGTAGAGAATTGCATCGGGTTATCGCGGTGATGTGTGTGAACAATAAACTTATTCGATTGAGCCGATAGCTGTGCCACCTTGCCTTCAAGTTGAGTAACTGGCATTTAGTTTATCGTATATTGTTGTTTCCAATAAACTTACTTAGATTGAGCTAATAGATGTGCCACCTTTCCTTCAAGTTGAGAATATATACTTGTTTATCATCAGATAGTCAACCTTGCTCCATTTCCTCATGCTCTGTTTTCTTGAGGAAACTGGATAGATTTAAAGTAGTTAGCTTAGTTGTAGTTAATGATCTGCGAAACCAGAAAATCCTTAGCTGCAACGTTCTTGGTTTTCTTAACCTTGTGCCTCTTCCAGTTGAGAACAAAAAAAAAGGACTTAGATTACTTTTCTTTTCCACGCATTCCAACACTACGAGGGAGCTTCCCCTCCTAATTTGAAGAGCACTCATTACGCAGTGTGCATAGCTATCCGTACAAACCTGCACTCCGGAGGTGTTAGTTTTTACGCCAACAATATTCTCACAAGAAAATTTTATAGAATGAACCTCAAGAGTCTTCAAGGAGATTGAGAGATAATACAATGAGGGTGAGTTCTTTATAAGAGCAACTCTAAATGATAAAGGGATTAAATTATGGCAATGTTACAAAACGAGATGGCAAAATAATCGATATATTAACAAAGGAGACTAAGGCTCCTTAAATAGAAAAATACAAGACGATGTTTCTAAATGAAACAATCGTAAACTGAAGACAAAATTAGAAACTATCTAACCTAACTAAGATGACCATTATATTATTTAATATATTTAATAGACAAGTGTCCTCATCCTATGTGATGAGACAAAATGATCTATTAAAAGCTTACTCTAGTTAACAAAAAACCCACTCCTAAGTTTAGCTTAAGCACATGAGAATAATTTAACCTTAGCTACTCCCTAAGTTCATCTTAAGGGGGGGTGATAGAGTAATCATGCATTAGCTAATAATTAATTAATTTTTAATTGATTATTAGGCTAATTTATTCTCATGCACTTAAGCTAAACTTAAGAGTGTTTTTTTGTTAACTAGAGCAATCTTTTATTAGATCATTTTGTCTCATCACATAGGATGGCGACATTTGTCATGATCTAATCACCTTATCATTTAAGGTTGCTCCTATAAAAAACTCACCCTCTTTGTATTATCTCTCAAACTCTAGAAGATTTTTGAGGTTCATTCTGTAAGTTTTTCTTGTTGAGGATATAGCATATTATTGTTTGCAGCTCGCTTGCATGGAAGGTGTTTTTGTTTGTTGTTTGATCCTGCATCTCGTGTTTATTCACAATTCTAATAGTGATTGGTTTCAGTTTTCAATGCCTTGGAAGTCCTTTCCGCAAAGTGGTTTGGATTATTTAAATTATTACACTAAAGTTATAAAGTTAACTTTATAATATTTTACTTTAATGTTTTAATTTAATAAAGTTATGCTATGTCCCTTCCAATGGACACCTAGGGGAAAAAGGGACTTAGAGAAAGTTATTTAAAAAAAAAGAAAAGTGTTTTTAAAAGTAACAAAAAAACAAAAAAACTCGTTTTTGAAAAAGCAAAGAAACAAAGAAAAAAAAGAACACTTTTTTCAAAAAGACAATGAAAAGCTATGAAAGGAGGTTTGGGGATCTCATTTGGATTGTTGAAGTTACCATACATAACAAGATGCTGCTGGAGTGAATAGAGAAGTTCTTCCAAAGTTGATTGAGGATGAAAACCCTCATCAAATCCTTAGTTTTGGTGGTGAAATATCCTCCCTAGTTGGTACAGTGATTTCATGTAAGAATCACATTGATATTCATAGAGTTTTGAATTTTAGGGTTTCAATAAAAAGAAGATTTTTTTAAAGTTTTTTGATTGCAGGTTTTTGGGGTTTGTATTGGAGATTATTGCAGAGATTTTGTTGTGGTTTTTGATGGTGTTTCAGAGTTTCTTTTTGTTGGTCGTTTAGTTTGTGATTTTGGGTGATGCCCTAGCTGGTTGTACCCCTTATATTATGCAAGAAAATTAGTTTTGGAGGATGTTGGTGTGATGTCTCCACTTTTTAAGGCCAAATCAACATTTGAATTAATTAATTAAATATTTAAATAAGTCTTTATTTACTCTTTAAGACTTATTAATTATTTAATTAATTAATTATATTAGTGAATATTATATTCTTAATGAATCTTTTATAATAATTCAGTTGTGGAAAGGAAATTGAAAATTGGCCAATAAAAGGTGTTCGGGAGAATTGGAATTGAATTGGTTTTTCGACAGTGGAGGACTGAGAACGGAAACTCTCAGGAATTCCTAGTCATGCCAGGACGAAACCCTTGGTGTGGCAATTTAGATAGGAGAATAGATAGATGAAAGTTACAAAGGTTATCGGGTTGAGATATCTAAAAGAATTTCAGTGTTGCATAAAGCATTCTAGCGTCAGTGTTACTGCCGATGCTATCGTGAGAAATATTAGTGAATTGCTATTCAAATGGCAGAGGGTTGAAGGTGTTTGGTAATCCTTATTGATGTTATCGTGAAGAATATTGCTACCATAGAATCTTCTCAGAATGTTGTGTTGATGATCGGGCAAGTCTGATTTTTATATACTTTGAAGCGCTGAACTCATTGACGTCTCACTGGATATAAATCCTCAACGCATCCTTATTTATGTTCTTGTGGAGAAGGAACGAGATTCTAATATCAATCACATATGACAATATTCCCTTTGTGTAGCCAGTGACATGTATTGTTTACGTGATGAAATGTTGTATTGGTTGGTTGGACGCGGACCATGAGATTCATGAAAGTTTGTGGAAGTCATGTGGATGAGGAAGGCTATCAATGAGAGCATATACTCAAAATATCTCCTAGTCGTGATCTCTATGTTGGTCTCACCATATCCGGTAGCGGATTCAAAGAAGTACCACCAACGAACATATTCTTGGTCGTCTTACACAACAAATGCCGTATATGTTGGTAGCGTATGAATTTATCTATGTTGGTTGGCGGACATATCTATCATTGCTGATATTTCTTGGAAGGTTCTCAAACTATTCATTGAACCGTTGTTATATTATCGAGAATGAATATTGTGCATTAGCATCATTCTGTATTGGCGTTGATACCAGCAGAAGCACCGTCCATGTGATTGTATGATCGATTATGTTATGTGATGGAAACCGAGACGTCTCTATGCTACGCAAAAGATTGCTGCCTCATTCAGGAGAGGAGATTATTTGAAAGGGAGTTAATATTCGCCATATGTTGGTCAGAGAGTCTTCACGGGTATGCTTCTGGTGCCAAGTTAATATGGGTATGTTATTTAATTCATGACATTTTCTGTAGGTGATGTGTTAGGAAGAATATAAATATATTTTCCATCATGCATAGGCTCTATGTAGACTCAGTAATATCACCTGAGTCTGTCTGGTGATGACGTAGTTCTATAACCGACCATCCACTTATGCTTTGAAGAAATACATATATCCGTCCATGAAGTGTCAAAAATTTGTAGGAGGATATATAAATATATATGAAGAATTTTGGATGTGCACTGTGTTTAATTTCTGCAATTTGCATTGGATTTATTGGAATAGCACTATACCCACAAATTAGCACCGACTATACTTTGATGTTCATTTGGCATGACAAAGAAATTATAGTTCATTTTGTGCATCTGGGGAAGGGAACATTACAGTTGGGCAAAGCTCAAAGTGTATAAGTTGATTGTGTCCAATGGTGGGGTGTCTTTGATGATGTTGGAGGTTGTTACCAAAAGTTTTCTTTGTTGTTTGGCTTGTAACTATCAATCATCAGACCTGCCATCACTCAAAATTTACATATCAGACCTGTAGCAACACTTAAATTGGGTATATAAGACCCACATTGCTCATTGTTGACTCCAAATCTGAGTGCTGGGTGTAATGTCCCTTTCCTAGATGGAATGAATTAATCAATTAATTTAATTATTTAATGTTACATGGCGGGAAAAAGTGCATTTGTAAAGGTAATATTAAATGATTAAATTAAATGAAGTTATAAAGTGACATTGGGAAATTTAAAAAAAGGTATTAATAAAGTTCACTTAAAAATAAAAATTATTTAATTATTTGGCAGGAAAAGATCGTGGGGTATTTAAGTAGAAATACGAGCTCATTTGTAGGAGGCTTGGTTATTTTCTCTTATCAATGATTTGGAGGAGTTTTTCGAAGCCCTTGGCTTTGGCACGAAAAACCTAGGGTGATTGGTTTCGGTGGTGAAACTAATCCACCCTAGTTGGTCTGTTCGAAGGATCGTACAGATCTTTCACAGGTGGGCATCATTAGAAAATTCATGTCTCCTTCAGAGACAAATTTTTAGGGTTTGAAAGAATTATCAGTGTTTGAATCAACAAATATTAATATATTATTCCAAAATATATTTTTGTGGTAGCCAACTTTATCTTCAGCGTTTCCCCTGTTTGGTTGATCACGTGAGCTGCAAGAAATGGAATATTATTTAAGGGGCCAATAAGATTAAGTTTGAGGTGGTAGAAAGGACAAAGGACATAATAAGAAACATTTCTATCATTGGGGTAAAATAAGACAAAGAGTTTGGTTATCAAGCTATAGAAGGAAATAATAGCAGCCTAAAAAGCTATCGTAACCTTCCCAAATCAGAATTGCACTTGCTTGGTTGCTAGTCGTGGGTCAAAGCTCATATTTGAAGGGGCCAATGATATATTTTAAGGGCTGATCATATGTTAATATTGGGTTGTTCTATTATTGAAACCGTGGTATAAAGGAATCACAACCCAGTAATATTTTCCAGCCGTAAATTAATAAGGAATCATGTCTGGGATGTGGAACGTTGATACGTCATCAAGAAATCACCACCTTATTTGACAATGCCATGTTGGAGGAAAAAGATAAAACATCGACTACTCCACGATTGGAAAAATACTTTTAGAATTTCTGTAGGTTTAAATATTGCGTTGCCTACAGAATATCAGGCTTGCAAGGAAGGGTCGGGTCTTGCCTGCCTACTTGCCCCTTCTTTATCAGCTGCTACATTGAAGGCCAACCACATCATTTGGAGTATATCGGATCTTATAGGAGGGAATTCGTGCACTTTGAAACTCCATAAGGAGTGTGTGGAGTAAGGGGAAGTCAGAGAATAAAAGTTGTTGCTTCAGTCAAGGGTTTGCTGCTAATAAGGCAAACACATCGCGAACTCCAGCTTGTCGTATATGTTAATAGCTGCCATTCTGTGGTTGTGCGCTCAACTTGTGGTATTGTTTCCATTTGAAGGTTCATATACCAGTCTCAAACAAGGCATGGGTTCAAAAGTATGGTGGTCTGTGTGAGTTTCCTTACCAGGTCAGAAAATTGTAATAATAATATCTTAAAGCTTCAGACTGTAAAAGCATGAAAATTTTGTTACCTCTGTCGTATGAAATCTATGTCTTCTGCATATACTATTTCAGTTTCAAATTGTATTGCATAGAATATGAATCTTCATTACATGTGCACAACTATTGAAAGTATTGTGTGTGAAAGTGTTATGAAAACATCTAAAACTATAAGCATGACAATAGTTTGACAAAATGTTCATATGTCAAACTGTGAAATCGCTTTAAAAATATCGCCCAATCTCGTGGGGGATATTATAGTGGTATCAGAGTTAGAATTCCTGCCAGCCTGTGAAATTTGGATGCATAATTTGGTTTCAGAAATTTCTGAGCAATTTTGGGTTTTCCAATAATTTGCATGAATCCAAAAGACAAAGAATACTTCACATACAGGAGAAACAGAGATAGGGTAAACATGGGAGATAGAAATGAACAACCAAAACCAAGCACCATGTAAATCCTAAATGACCTTGCAAGAGGGCAAAAACACTTGGTCCAACTACCTACTTAATTTATGGCAAACAATCAAGGAAACCAAATCAATGTTGGTAATAATAGTCTGGGAGGATCAAATGGTCATAATGATAATGATGGCAACAATGGAAATCATGGTGAAGTGAGTAACACTCATGCCTTTCACATAATAACTGCAAGGCAGCGAGTAGGGTGACTCCAAGGCCACTTTTGCCTAATTTCTTAGAAGGGCAACAAGCTGGAAATCAGGGGCAGCAAGGGCAAGGTGAAGGATTTAGTGATTACTTAAGGGAGTACCAAACTCTAGGTGATGAATTTCATGCAGCGATGTCCTTACAGTTGTTTTGCGCCATTAAATACAGAAACAGGCCGGTGGTCCACAAAATTAGGATCTTAAACGAAAAGTTGGGAAGTTGTTTCTACCCTCCTTTGATGGTTCCAACAAATGCACTACTAGGGTTTGGGTGCAAACGATGGATACATATTTCCAGCTCAGCCCTATGTTAGAAAGTGAGGCTATCAAGTTTGCTACGTTGCATTTAGATGGAAATGCCCATGAATGGTGGTACCATGGGCTGGTCACATTGGGGCA
>VDFB02277415.1:0-129538 GCA_007258455.2 Sequoia sempervirens
AGAATGGTTCAAATGGATTGTTTGATGAGGAAGGTGTTGTTGTGAGAGGTTGATTATTTGTATTGCCAAATGGATCATCAAAAGTCCAGTTTGGGTCATATGTGGGATTATTGACAGTGGAAGTGGGGTCTTGTCAAAAGTTTTCCATTTGTCGTTGTTGTTTTTGGAGTCTAGTTTCCACCATAAAATGAGATTGCTCAAATGAAAATGACAACTAAATGCAAGGATGACACTATGCAAAGTCTAAGTTCAAAATGATGACTAGGATGAATAATATTTTTGGATTTTTTTTGGGAATAAAATATGCAATGTCCAAACTTATGATACAATTTAAGACAAGGATACCTAAGCACTTCTAAGCTCAATCTTTGTTTTCTATTTTGGTTACTAAAGGACTTTGTTGAAAAGGACAAGATAACAAGGTCTAAATGATTAGTGAGTTTTCCTAACTAGACTGTTGAGTTGGAAAATCTCACAAAAGGGACAATGACTAAAAAAGGGATTGATAATTTAGTCCAAGAGAACCTATTTTTGAAATCAATGACGTTGCAAATTGTGCTGAGATTTTCCTAATCCAAAGTATGCAAGATGGAAAACCTAGGGAAAAACTAATGCCTAATGTATGCAACTAACAAAAATGAAGGATGAAACCTATGGTCAAGAATGCAAACTAATGGTCAAAAATTTGAGCAATTTCAAAATTGGTTTCTGACAGAATCTCCTTGGAAACATTGTTTGAAAAATGATTGACAAGGTGTAGACTTCATATTTGACTTTGTATGAAGTTTTACTTTTGACAGGTCAATGCGTCATTTTAGGCTGCGAATGTGTCACGGTTTTTGCGAATGCATTTTAGTTTAAGCAAATGTGGCTCAGGGACTAACAAATGCGACTCAGTTTGGCAGATGTGACTCTATGAGTTTCAGATGCATCGCGACACATGAAAATGTGGTGTTTTAGATGTCAAATGCGATTGAACAGAGCGTTTGCATTTCAAAAAATTGATTGCGGTTCAACAGATGCGACACAATTTGTTAGAAATTGAGTTTCTTGACATTTCTAGGGAAAATTTGATCTGTCAAATGTTGAATGTTTTGTTCAGAAATGTAAATGTGCTGAATCTAGAAAGCACTTGACAAGCACAATGTTTTGAATGTAAGCAATCACACATAAGACAAGTACAATCCTAAAGATCCAATAGGCCAAGGGTTTGTATACTTGATACATCCCACCTTTATACCTCGGATTGGTGATAAACACATTTCCTTCTTGAGAGCAAATAGCTTAGAATTTTGGTGGAATTGGCTCCCCTCCACGACTCATTAACGTCATTCAAGCACACCAAATTTAGATTCTTTGGGTAATGACTTCCCAAGAATTTCTATCTCTACTCAAAGGGATCAGTAGTGAGTGTCTTCGGGCATGATACTGTACGCAACACTATATCAAGCAACAGCCAAAGAACAGTTGGACACTAAGACAATAGGTTTTCAATATGGGCATTTCATTCATAGGGCATGATCCATGTGGTGAGAATCCCCTTTCAGATCCATCTCTTTAGAACCATACGTGTGATTCTTGGGATTTCCCCAAGAATCCACTTTTATATACCAGCTGGAAGTCCCTCAGTGTCAGGGTGCTACCAGTCTGAGTCATCCTGGGGTGAGTACTTTTTCCCACTAGAACAGGCCCAAGTTCTAGAGTTAGTAACCGTTTCTCTTACACCCAGGATCGCTCGAAAGTGCAAGGTGAGAGGATAATTCGATTACTAAATCATGAGGGTAATAACATAGAAAAATGGGTCTAGTTTTCTGATCACCAAGTTTTCACAAGGTGAGAGCATACTCACCTACCATTTTGCAAACACAGTCATGCACATTAGAAGACATTGTTCTTTTTAATTGCACTAAAAGTAAGTGTGTACTAATCTAAGAAAAATATAGACACAATGTTTTACTGTTTATTCTTTGACATTAGAACCTGCAAGACCATGAGTTAGAAGTTTAAATTTTTTCCTTTGACCCACGAAAAGTAACCACCAAATGCTGCAAATAAAAATTAGTACCACAAAAAACCTAACTGGGTAGAATGCAGAAAAAAATAGAATAAAAAGAACAAAGAAACAACAAAAAACCTGAATACAAATCGACAGAAAACGTTACCAGTCAAATGCATCACGACAGAGCGATTGTGTCACTTTGTGTGTCAAATGCGGCCCAAAAATTCAACTGCAGCTTTCCAAACTACGATTACGGCACAACAAAGTGATTGCGATGTTTGGGTCTTCGAATGCATTGCGACGCATCAAATGCGTCACGATTTTAAAAAATAGTTGCGTCACTCCATACCTGTACCTGCAAAAATGATAGAAAATACACAAAACCGTACGGAAAAAATAAAAAGAAACAAAGTTGGGTTCACCAATGTATCTAAGGGTTAAATTTTGGATTAGATTAAATGTTAGCAAATCAATAAAGATCAAGAAACCCAAAAAACTATAAAGCACAAAGGAAATTAAATAAAAGAACAATTATACCTATTCTTCGAATCTTCTATGATTACCTCCATAGCACCTTCTAACTTGTTGGTTGATGTATTGCCCTCAGATCGAACATGCGAGCAATCTGTAAATAAATGTCTAAGTCCTACACCAAGCTTTGAAGGATTTGATCAAAGTCTATGTCTATGACAATATTATTGAAATGCCTATGCCTAAAATGTGCCAAGACTAAGTGGAATAAATGCTGCAATTCTTGTGAAAAATCTAAGTATGCCAGTACGTAATCCAAAAATGAGCACAAAATAGCATTTTATAGAAAATGCCATTTTGAATGGACGGATGAGATTGAATTTTGACAGAGACCTAAAATCAGAGGCCTAGATTAAATTTGACAATCCCTAATCAGGGTTAGGGAAAAATCCTTAAGCGAGAGGTCGAGATTTCATCCAAGAAGATCGAATCGGCGGTGGAGAATAAATGAGATAATTAATTCGAAAATAAAGATTTTTGAAAATCAGGAAGATAAGAGTTGAACTAAAGATCAAATTTGGAAAATCAATAATCTGCCTGATTACTTGATTTTTAGAGGAAAGTTACAAATTTGAATTAAATTAATTCAAAATATGGATTTTGTGAAATAATAAATAATCGATTTTCAGATTATTTACCAAAATGAACTGATAGTTAAGAATGTGATGACATTTTAAATAATTTCATTTATTTAAAATGAGATGAATATTAATTTCGACAATTAAGTAATTAAAATAATTATTTAATTTAGCAGATAAGATTAATTAATTAAATAACTTAATCAATTCATTTAATTAGTACAATTAGTGACATATTAGATAAATAAATAAAACTTATTTATTTAATAATCAGGAAGAAATGATTGAAGAAGGGTAATTAAATAAATTTAGAAATTTATTTAATTAGGGGAAGACTTAGATAATTAATGACGTATTTAATAAATAAATAAAATTTATTTATTTAATAATCATGAAGAATAAAAGGACATGAATTATTTAATCAATATTTGAATATGGACCAAAGACATAATTAAATGTCATAATTATGCTAGGGCGAAAGTGGTAAGAGTAGAGCTTGTAGGCCTAGGTCATTTTTAAGTTACTATAGGTACACCTATGGTGAACGGATGTAAGTTGACACAAGATGATGATTCTCTTAAAAAAAATCAGACTACATACAGATCCATGATTGGTGGATTGCTCTATTTGACTCAAACTAGACTTGATATCATGAATGTCATATGCATTTTTGCAAGATTTCAAGTTGATCCTAAGGAATCTCATGTGATAGCTGTGAAGAGAATTTTTAGGTACTTGAAGGGGACAGTTGATTTTGGCCTATGGCATCCTAAAGAAGATGACCTTACTTTGAGTGCTTATAGTGATGTTGATTTGGTAGGAGATGTGAATGACAGAAAGAGTACCAGTATTGGTGAATTTTTCTTGGGAAAGAAGTTGATTTCATGGTTAAGTAAGAAGCAAAATGCCATTTGTTTATCTACTGTAGAGGCGAAATACATTGCTACTGCTAAAAATTGTACTCAAGTATTATGGATGAAGAAGATGTTGAAAGACATCAAAGTTGTGTATGATGAACCTATTGCTATATTTTGTGACAATTCAAGTGCAATTAACATTTCTAAGAATTTGATGCTTCATTCAAAAACCAAGCATATATCTATCAAGTTTCACTTTCTAACAGAGAAGGTGAGTGAAAAGGAAGTCAGATTGGAGTATGTGCCCACTAAGGAACAAATTTCATATATCTTTACCAAGCCCTTGCCTAAGGATAATTTTGAGTACCTTACAGGGAAGCTAGGGGTGATTACCTCTCCTAATCATAATTAAGATGCATTGACTTGCATCAATCCGTGCATTTCATAGTCATATCTTATGATCCAGATTGATGTTGTGGTGGCTGCTACTCAGGGGGGAGTAGTCAGATGTTTAGAAATGTTGTTCAAAGCTTGTGTGGAGAAAGATAATGTGTATCTTTTTCATTGATTTCAAAGGAGGAGAAGATTCATGTGAAAAACTATGAAAGAGTTAAGGAGAAAATAGTCAAAATCTAAGGGGGAGAAAGTGCTAAGAGAAAGTTGCGTTGATGGTTTTTCTCACATCATGTGTTGCCATCAATGCCAAAGGGGGATATTATTGGATATTGTTGATATGCAATTTTCATTGATGTCAACACTATTGGAATTAATGTCTTTAAGTTTGTATATGTCGAGGATATTGAGAAAATTGTAATAAAATAAGTTGCATGTTTTCGATGATGCAGTGAAGTTCAGTATAGCCACCATGTTGTTGGATAGCTCAGTATATTGATGATAAAAGGTTGTGGATTAAGGGTTTTTTGTCAAGTAAATATATTTTATCCACATGAAGTTTCATAGGTTTGCATGAAGATTTGATTGAGTTATGAATATTTGTGTTATGACAGTTGTTTTGTTGCCTCAATTGGTGTTCCTAAAAGAAGATAATTTGATTCTAGTAATTTGAGTTATTGTGGATGCTTATGTAGTCATTCATGATGCTTTTGAATGTTTCTAGATTGTGCTCTATCTATTTTGTTGATCTGCATTGATCGTTGTGCTCATGATTGGTGATTTTCTTCTATGTGTTCATGTTTTCATGATCATGGCCAACATGGTGATTGTAGTGTGTTGTGGATCTTCGAGGCATAATTGTTCAAGGTGTTTCATGTTTGCGGATGTTGTTTTGGGTCACTACTATATTTTTACCAACATTGGTTGGTGTGCATTGATAATTGTTTATTGATTTGGGTTGATAGTTTGTACTCATTTTATATTTTGTTAAAGTCAGAATTTAGATGATGTTACCTCTAGTTGTGGATATATATGAGAGATTGTTTATACCATTTGAAGTCATGGTGTGAGTGGTGTGCGAAGTGTACAAGTTTTGTGTGAGAATAATGTTCTAATCATTTGAAGGCAGAAGTAAAGTGTGAAGAAGAGTGAGTAGATGTTTATGTGCTTAACCAAAACTATAATCATGCATTAGCTAATGCTATTTTCTCAGTTCAAAATCTTCTAGATGTAATCTAAATGTTTATATAAGACAGTGTGTCTTCCTTTGGGTAGTAAGCCTTTTCTATTTGAGCAGTGAGCTCTAGGTAGTGTTCCTAAATGCATGTGAATTCCCCATTTACAATTCTTTCATACTTTTAATAGAGTATAATCTTGTGGATTAACCTCCACCATGGTTTTTCCCCTAATAGGTTTTCCACGTAAAAAATCTTGGTGTTATGTGTGTTTTTGATGTGGTGATGGTTTATGCTTTCATGTTTATTTATTAGATTTGAGAATAAGTTTACTAATTATAATTTTAGTGACAACTGATTCACCCCCTAGTTGTCTATCCTTGTGTTGCCAACATGGTGAACATATCTCATATGGTACAATGATCCAGAACCCCAAAATTTGCATATAGCAACCTTCAACAACCATGATTAACATATATAAACCACACAAACATAGGAGAAAATCTCAGAGAAAAACCCAAAGCAAACATTGAATACCTGCAACCTTTCTTCATTACAATTTTCTCAATATCCTTGACATATACAACCAATAACTTGCATCCATGATACTAATGACAACAACAATCAATTGATAACTAGTTAACTAGTTGACATCAATGAAAGCACCTTCATACTTGCAACAATCTCCCTCTTTGTCATTGATGGCAACACATAATGTGAAAAACCATCAAAGACAACACAACAACTTTGAACATATCTCATCATAAATTCTCTTTCTCCCCCTTAGTAGATAATTTTTTTCACACGATACTTTCTCCCCATTTGACATTGGTGGAAAAGGAAAAAGATATTTTCACTGATTCTCCCTTTGACATTAAAACACCATTACCAATACTGAATACTCCCCCTTAGGAGTACACCCAACCAATCTTTTTAATGACAACACCAAGAACTACCTACTCCCCTTGAGAGGTAGCCACCAAAAATTAGTCTAGAAGAAGGATATATTCATAGACCTATCAGACTGATGCATCTCCATATGCATCTAGTTCAAGAAAGGAGGGGCAATAACCCCTAACTTTTCTTGGATATACTCAAAAGTATCTTTAGGAAGAGCCTTTGTAAATATATCAGCAACCTAATCCTTTTTTGGTACATACTCAAGCTTTACTTCATTTTCCACAACCTTCTCTCTCAAAAAGTGATACTTGATAGATATATGCTTTGTCCTTGAGTGCATCATTGGATTCTTTGAAATGTTAATTGCAATTGTATTATCATAGAAGATAGAAATGAGATCATCATACATTACTTTGATATCTTTCAATTTATGTTTCATCCATAAAACTTGTGTACAAAAAGATGAAGCAACAATATAATTAGCTTCACCAATAGATAAAGAAAATGAATATTGTTTTTTACTCAATCAAGCCACCAATTTGAAACCAAGAAAGAATACACCACCACTTGTACTTTTTTTCTACCATCTACACAACCTGACCATCTACATCTATATAAGCACTAAGTGTAAAGTTAGTATCTCTAGGATACCATAAACCATAATCCAAAGTGTCACTAAAATATCTAAATATCCTCTTAACAATAGTAACATGTGTTTCTGTAGGATCTTCTTGAAATCTAGCCACAAGACAAACTACATGCATGATATCCAGTCTAGTAGCAGTTAAATATAACAATCCACCAATCATAGATCTATATTTTCTCTTATCAGCCTTATGTGAATCATCATCTTTACTCAATTTGAAACCAGTCACCATAGGAGTGCATACCGGTTTGGAACCATCCATCTTAAACTTCTTCAACATTTCTCTTCCATACTTTGATTATGAAATAAAAATACCTTTCTCTATTTGATTAATTTTCAGCCCAAGAAAGAAATTCATCTCACCAAACATAGACATCTCAAATTCTTTTTGCATCTCTTCAACAAATATCTTGCACATTGTTCCATTTCCTCCAAAGATAATATCATCAACATATAAAACTACTATCAAGATCTTGTCATTTTTAATTTTAAAGTACAAATTACTATCTGTCGTACCTTTGTTGAATCAAATATCTTCCTAACCTTGCATACCAAGCTTTAGGAGCTTGCTTTAATCCATATAAAGCATTATTAAATGTGAAAACCATATCTAGTTGATCTGAAAAATGAAATCCTTTTGATTGTTCCATGTAGACCTCTTCCTCTAACTCACCATTCAAGAATGTAGACTTAACATCCATCTGATAGACCTTGAAATCTTTATGAATAGTAAACACTAAGAACATACTGATAGCTTCCATTCTTGCCACCAAAGAAAAAGTGTTGGAAAATGTGCATCAAGCTTACTGACATGAAACTCCTAAAAGAGAAAAATTAGTGAGACCCTTAGAAAGTCTTACCGACTAGCAGCAGTATTCATAAGATCAAAGTCGTTGAGACTTTGGTTTTGTCTTGCTGACGGGTTGGTTCCTAGTGGTCATCGAGGAGACTCTTGGCAATAGTTGAATATCGAGGTGACTTTCAGACACATTCCAACTGTGTTAGTCCTGCTGATAGATTTATTCATATTGGACATCAGGGAGACTCTCAAACTCTTTCTGAAAGCACCAGTCTCGCCGATGGTTCTCCTCTCACTGAAGGGTATACTTTCGGTATAAGCTCTTGCTGACAGTGTTAGTCTCGCCAACATATTTTCATTCAGTATGATCTCTTGCCAATGGATGTTTCTCTCACTGACAGGTTTTCTTTCAGTATGATCTCTCACCAATAGTGTTGGTCTCACAGATAGGTCTTTGTTCGGTGAGAACTCTTGCTGATGGATGTGGTCTCACTGATAGGTATACATTCGGTGTGAGCTCTTGCTGACAGTGTTGGTCTCACTAATAGATTTTCATTTGATATGATCTCTTGCTAATATTATTCCTCTCGCCGATGGTTTTGTGTTCGCTATGAACTCTTAGCAACAGCGATGGTCTTGCTGATAGTTCTGCAATGGACATCGGTGAGAAGTCTTGCCAATGGAGTGAGTCTAGCCAATGGTTTTGCATTCGATATGACTCTTGCCTATGGTGGTGACTCTTGCCGATAAGGATAGTAAGACATTGTGGCATTGGGGAGACACAGTCTAGTGTCTCACCAACATGTGATTCAGTTTGAACATTTTGACCGAATGTCTATCCTATGTGGTATGTTTTGAACCAATGAGCAAAGCAGAAGGAGAACCGTTAGTAGTTGAACTGTTGCAACCGTTCTTGTGTGGAAGATCAATAGACTGTGAGAGTATGGATTACTCTCTACAATGGTTGATGATGATGATCTATTCGGTGTATGAAAGTGTTGTTCGATTGGATATGGATTGATCTGTATGAATTCATTGGATGTTCCTGAGAGCATTGTAAGATTACTATTTTGTACAAGATTGATTAGTAAATGATGCTGCTGTAAAATTGACATCAAAAAGTTGAAGTCGATCTTTGTATGTAATTCTTGTTTACTGTAATACAAAGAGACTTTTCTTGGTGTGGTGGGTTTTTCTCCCGTAAGGGTTTTCCCATGTAAATCTGGTGTCCAATTGTGTATGTGTTCATTTCTCTTTTCTGTTATTCTTTTCATGTGCATCTTATTGGACTATAATTGAAAAATTTAAAGTCACCTCTGCATTCTTCCCTAAGGTTTTGGTGTTAGGAGAGTTTGTTCCACACCTAAGATTTCCTTACAAGTGGTATCAGAGCCTAGCCAGTTGTGTTATCCTTGTGGGTACATTGGGTTTTTTGTGTCAATTTTGTTCAGTGGGATTCTTGTAGAAGTCTGGTAATTTGAATTACAGATTAAGATGGCAAGCACGTCAGGAAATATTGAAATTGAGAAATTCAATGGCAGTAATTTTGAGTTGTGGAAACTCAAAATGGAAGATCTATTGGTTGGTCATGATCAGTGGCTTGCTATGTCTGGAACGAAGTCTACATGCATGGAGCAAGAGGATTAGAACCTTACAGATCAGAAATCAAAGGGGTTGATAAGGCTCTATTTAGCAGACTCTGTTCTTCTAAATGTTCATGAAGAAAAGACAACATCCTCTTTGTGAAAAAGACTAGGAGCTATTTATCAGGGCAAGTCCTTGGTGAATAAGTTGTTCTTGAGGAAGAATCTGTACTCTTTGAAAATGCAGGAAGGAGCATTTATTTCTGATCATTTGAATGCTTTCAACATGTTGATTGCTCAGTTAGCATCTGTGGGTGTGAAGATTGATGAAGAAGATCATTGTATGCTACTGTTATGTTCTTTTCCAGATTCTTGGGATCACTTGGTGATGGCTATTGGGAGTACTACTTCCTCTTTTAAGATGGAAGATATTGTTGCTTCTTTGTTATCAGAAGAGATGAGAAGAAAATTTTTTGAGATGGTGAAGAAGGCTCTTGTTGTTCAAGGAAGATCAAAAGAAAAAGGAAATAAGAAGGACAAGAAGTCCAAATCCAAATCATAGGGGAGATCAAAGTCTCCTAGTAAGAAGTCTAAGGTAAAGTGTTGGAATTGTGGGCAACCTGGTCATGTCCAAAAGGATTGCAAAGAGGAGAAAAAGAAGAAGAAGAAGTATTCTTCTGACAATGATTCTTTTCAGAGTGATGCAAATGCTTTCATTGCAGCCTTGACTACACAAGCATCAGATGATGTTTGGCTGATTGATTCTGGAGAATCTTTCCACATGACATCTCATAGAGAATGGTTCACTAAGTATGAAAAATATGATGGTGGAAGGGTGTATTTGGAAAGTGATTCATCTCTGTAAATAGTTGGTCGTGGAAGAGTCTGAATTCAGTTCCCTGATGGAAGAGTGAAGGGAATCAATGATGTAATGCATATACTAGATCTGGCTCAAAATTTACTTTATGTTAGTAAGTTGAACGATGTTGGTGTGCAAGTCACATTCTCTGGAAATGGCTGCAAAATGACTAGAGGATCAATGGTGCTAGCGAGGGGTGCTCGTATTGGTACTTTGTATAAGCTGGATGCACTTGTTGTTCAATGCAATAGTGTCTCTATAAAGTCACAGAAGGCTACTCATGGAGAAAAGGAGGAAAATGTTCCTGATAGTGAAAAATATATGGAAGTTAAACTTCCAGAAGAAAATACTATGCTCTGGCATCATAGGCTTGGCCACATTGGAGAAAAAGGTTTAAAAACCTTCAAAAATAAAAACCTGGTTGAAGGGCTTCACGATTGTAACCTCGAATTTGAGTTTTGTGAACATTGTATATATGGTAAAAAACACCGTGTTTCATTCTACTCCAGTCCTCACAAATCTTCTGGTTTACTTGATTATATACATTCTGATGCTTTTGGTCCAATAAATGTTCCTTCTTTGTCTAAATCAAGATATTATGTTTCGTTCATTGATGATTATTCAAGAAGGGCATTTGTTTATTTTTTTAAAAGTAAATCAGAAGTGTTCAGTCATTTTAAGGAATTTAAAAACCTTGTGGAAAATCAGACTGGAAAAAAAATAAAATTTTTAAGGACTGACAATGGTGGTGAGTTTTGTTCTAATGAGTTCGAAAGGTACTGTAAAGATCATGGGATAAAAAGACATAAAACTACACCCTACACTCTGCAACAAAATGGAGTTGTTGGAAGGTTCAATAGGACAGTGATGGAAAGAGCATGAAGTATGCTAAGTAGTGTTGGATTGGAGGAGAAGTTCTGGGCTGAGGAAATTGCAACAACATGTTATTTAATAAACCGTTCTCTAAATTCCTCTCTTGTTGAGAAAACACCTTTGGAAGCATGGTTTGGAAAGAATCCTTCTCTGAGACACATTTGTGTCTTTGGTTGTGAGGCATATGCATATGTTCCAAATGAAAAAGGTCTAAATTGGAAAAAAAGGTTGTTAAATATATTTTTATTGGTTATAGTGTTGGCATAAAAGGATACAAGCTTTGGAATCTTGATACAAAGAAGGTTCTATATAGCAGAAGTGTTATTTTTTCATAAGCTGAAGCCTTCTACTTTGGATCTGCAGTCAGAGACAAAATCAGAAAATAAAAAGGATGTAGTTGAAATTCCTCTGACACCAAATAAAGAGGAATTCA
This sequence comes from Sequoia sempervirens, assembly GCA_007258455.2. Taxonomy (NCBI): domain Eukaryota; kingdom Viridiplantae; phylum Streptophyta; class Pinopsida; order Cupressales; family Cupressaceae; genus Sequoia; species Sequoia sempervirens. Next base: position 11,627 of record VDFB02277415.1, read on the forward strand.
AAATTCAAAATGTACCTAAAATTGAGGAGAGCTCAAGTAGTTCTGAGAGTTCTAAAGAAGAAGATCAACCTCAGCCTCAACCTATGAGGAGGTCAACACATGAAAGAAAGCAACCTAATAGGTATGGGTTTTCTTTGTTAGATTCTACTTGTACCTATGCTTTAATTTTTAGCACTAATGAGCCTAAGACTATGAAAGAGGCATTTAGAATGTCTAATTCAAACTCTTGGTTGCAAGCCATTAATGAAGAAATGGCATCATTAGAAAAGAATGATACTTGGAGTTTGGTGCCCTTGCCTAAAGGCAGAAAAGTTGTTGGCTGCAAATGGGTATTTAAAAATAAAATAGGTCTGGATGGCAATGTGTAAAAGTATAAGGTGAGGTTGGTTGCGAAGGGGTATTCCCAGGTAGAGGGAATTGATTATGGAGAAATATTTTCTCCTGTAGCTAAGCTGATGTCTATCAGATTTCTTTTGTCACTTGCAGCAGCATATGACTTAGAGATTGAACAGATGGATGTGAAGATATCATTTCTTCATGGTGACCTTGAAGAAGACATTTACATGTCCTAGCCTAAGCACTTTGTGGAAAAAGGTAAAGAAAATCTAGTTTGCAAGTTGAATTTTTTTTTTTTGGATTAAAACAATCTCCTAAAATGTGGTACCAAAAGTTTGACACTTTTGTTTTGTCATTGGGATTTGTAAGATCAAAATCTAATCATTGTGTGTATTACAAAGCTGAAAATGATTGTTTTCTTATTATTGCTCTCTATGTTGATGATATTTTGTTCATAGGCAATAGTAAGTTAATGATTTATGATCTAAAATCTCAGTTGTCTACAAAGTTTGAAATGAAAGATCTTGGTGCAGCCAGGTATATTTTGGGAATGGAAATAACCAGGGATAGGAAGAGTAGAAAACTTTGGCTCAGTCAGAGTAAGTATATTAATACTATTCTTGAGAGATTTTGTATGACTGAGCGCAAGTAGCTAGTTGTTCCAGTTTTGCAGGGAACAAAGCTATCTGTTGAAGACTGTCCAAAATCTCCTACTGAGATAGAGGACATGACCAGAGTGCCTTATGCTAGTGTAGTTGGTAGTTTAATGTATGCAATGGTATGTACAAGGCCAAAAATTTCCCAAGTAATGGGAGTACTTAGTCATTTTATGGAAAATCCTGGAAGGACACATTGGGATGCTGTGAAAAGAGTGTTTAGATATTTGAAGGGCACTTCAGAATTTGCTTTGTGTTATCATGGGAATTTGGTTGAATCATAGAGGAATCTCAGCATTCGAGGCTATGTGGATTCTAATTCAGCATGGGACATTGATAGCAAAAGATCCACCAGTGGATATATTTTTATGATGAATGGTGGTGCAATTAGTTGGATGAGTAAGCAGAAGGCTGTAGTCGCTTTGTCCACTACAGAGGAATAATACATGGCAGCAACACAGACCTGTAAAGAAACAATCTAGTTAAAACATTTGTGTTCTAACATTGGGTTTGATGTAGGGAAAATAACAATTTACTATGATAGTTAGAGTGCTATTTTTTTGGCAAAAAATCCTACTTTCTTTGCCAGGATGAAACATATTGATGTGCAGTATCTTTTGTACAAGATATGGTGGAGGATGGAAAGGTCTCTTTAGAAAAAGTGGATACTCTGGAAAATGTTGCAGATGCATTGATGAAACCAATGAGCACAGACAAGTTCAGGTGGTGTTCCAGTTTGATGGGCCTTAGTTCCCATGAATTTTAGTAGTTTTGTTGTGCTCTGGAGGTGTTAGTAAGATCTTCATCAAGTGGGAGATTGTTGGAAAATGTGCCTCAAGCTTACTGGCATGAAACTCCTGAAAGAGAAAAATCAGTGAGACCATTAGAAAGTCTTATCGACTAGTAGCTATATTCATAAGATCAAAGTCGTCTTGATTTTGGTTCTGTCTTGCCGACGGGTTGGTTCCTAGTGGTCATCGAGGAGACTCTTGGCAACAGTTGAATATCAGGGTGACTGTCAGACACATTCTGACTATGTTAGTCTCGTCGATAGCTTTATTCATATTGGACATCAGGGAGACTCTCAGACTCTTTCTGAAAGTGCCAGTCTCACTGATGGTTCTCCTCTCACCGGCGGGTATACTTTCGGTATGAGCTCTTGCCGATAGTGTTGGTCTCATTGACAAATTTTCATTTGGTATGATCTCTTGCTGACAGGTTTTCTTTTAGCATGGTCTCTCACTGATAGTGTTGGTCTCACTAACAGGTCTGTGTTCGGTGAGAACTCTTGTCGATGGATGTGGTCTCACCGATAGGTATACATCCGGTGTGAGCTCTTTTCAATAGTGTTGGTCTCACTGACAGATTTGCATTCGGTATGATCTCTTGCCGATAGTATTCCTCTCGCTGATGGTTTTGTGTTCGCTATCAACTCTTAGTGATAGCGATGGTCTTGCTGATAGTTATGTAATGGACATCGGTGAGAATTCTTGCCAATGGAGTGAGTCTAGCCGATGGTTTTGCATTCGATATGACTCTTGACGATGATGGTGACTCTTGCCGATAAGGACAATTAGGCATTGTGGCATCAAGGAGACACAGTCTGGTGTCTCACCAACATGTGATTCAGTTTGAATGTTTTGACGGAATGTCTATCCTAGGTGGTTTGTTTTGAACCAATGAGCGAAGTGGAAGGAGAACCATTTTAAGTTGAACTATTGTGACCATTCCTATTTAGAAGATCAATAGACTATGACAGTATGGATTACTCTCTGCAATGGTTGATGATGATGATTTGTTTGATGTGTGAAAGTTTTGTTTGATTGGATACACATTGATCTGTGTGAATTCATTAGATGTTCCTGAGAGCATTATAAGATTACTATTCTGTACAAGATTGATCAGTAAATAATGCTGCTATAAAATTGACATCAGAAAGTTGAAGTTGATCTCTATATGTAATTCTTGTTTACTGTAATACAAAGAGGCTTTTCTTGGTGTGGTGGGTTTTTCTCTCGTAAGGGTTTTCCCATGTAAATCTGGTGTCCAATTGTGTATTTGTTCATTTCTCTTTTTTTTTATTCTTTTCATGTGCATCTTATTGGAATGTAATTGAAAAATTTAAAGTCACCTCTACATTCTTCCCTGAGGTTTTGGCATTAGGAGATTTTGTTCCATACCTAAGCTTTCCTTACAAAAAGTCTCCTAAAAATCTATACATTTCACTTGTGATTAACCCATACACAAAAGCCTTGCTTTATTTTGCACCACTTTTCCATTTTCATTCAACTTGTTTCTGAACACCCATTTTGATCCAATTATGTTTTTATATGTTGGTCTAGGAACCAACTCCTAAGTTTGATTCTTCTCAATCTGCATAAGTTCTTCTTCCATAGCTTTCATCCAATTTTTATCATTATATTCTTCACTCATTGTCTTCAGTTCCACTTCAAAAAGTAGACACAGATTTATTTTATTAACAACTCTGCTTCTTTTCAAAACTCATTTCCTCTTGTCTCCAATGATCTGATCTTTTGAATGATTCTTTTGCACATATTTAGATTTCTTTGAAGACACCACCAGAGCTTCCTCTTCTTTAACATTTTCCTCATTTTTCTTTTCCTATACTCCAACAAATTTTTCCACTTCTATGCAATCAAGTTCATCTGATACATATCCATCAAATTCAATTGAATTCTTTGATGCTTCATCCACCTTGAAATTTGTGCTTTCAACAATCTTTCTCAATCATTTATTGAAGTATCACATTTTATTTGTGGGCTTTAACGCCATATCATTCTGTAATTCTATAATTTCGTAAGCAAAAAGGTAGGGCATGTTGCTAGTGAATAATTGAGCATTATCTATACTTCCATATGCAATTATATTCTTGTTCATTGAGTTTTCATTGTGCTTACTCTTGCTGCAAGGTTGGACAGTCCTATTTATGGACCCTCCATCCTTGACTGCACCATGAATTTACTTTGGATGAGTTTAACATGTTTTGTGAAGTCCATTGAATAAAAAGGTAATTATCTACTCCTAGAACTTAGCAAAATAGAGTTGTTGAAAGGAAAAACAAAATAGTTCAAGAAGATGATAGATCAATGATTGTTTAGTATATTCTACCAAAAGTTTATTGGAGAGAAGCTATTCATACTATTGTTTATGTGTTCAATCAATTTCAAGAAAGAGCTAATTGTACAAAGACCTCGTATGAGCTATGGTGTGGAAGAATTCCTATGGTCAATTATTTCAAGGTATTTGGAAGAAAATGTTATATCAAAAGGGATGAAGAAAATTTAGGAAATTTTGATGCTAGATGTGATGAAGGTATCTTCCTTGGATACTCTACTAAAAGAAAGGTTTGAATCCCTTATCTACTATATATCTCTATTGATTATGATGATGATGATGATTAATGCAATTATACAATTCCTATATATACTAATTCCCAGCTCCAAGAAAGGTTTGCATCAGCCTCAAGAGGTATTAAACCCCAAAGTTGATGAAACGTGTGAAGGTCGGCCAAAACATATGATTTTCCTTTGATCCTTGGACAAACATGATGCAAATTAGAACTAAGGTTCCTTGATGAATTTTCATCCTTATGGAAAGGTCTCTTCAGCTCCACAAGTCACGGAATAGGTCCACACCCTTGAAAATCCAAGACTGGTCAGTGAATGCTCTCTATCCAAATATAGTTGATATTTTGTTATCGATAGCTTCATAATGGAATCTCCAAAATACTTGAACTCTGGATATGATGTATATGTTGCACTAAAGAGCATATATCCTACTCCACAAGCTCTAATGTTACAATTTGGTACAATGCAGTGTGAAATGTTGAGACTAGGTCCAGATAGACAACTACTAGAATGCAAGAAAACATGAATGCAAATATTTTTGGTTGATGCAAGATTGCTTGAAACTTGGGATGCTCCTACATTAGACACCTGAGGTTGAAGAAAACTAATCCTCTCACTTTCCTGGGGCTAGATGAAAACCAATGCGGTCCACCTTAGCCTAAGAAATTCATGATGAATCTTCCCCTGGTCTTCCTTTCCATCTGACTAGATATTCCTTTTATTGCCTTCCTCTAGTACTGTTCCCTACTCTACTGTCTAGAATTTCCTCAATTTCCTTTAGATGATGTGCTACCTAATCTAGTAAACTGACTCCTCTGTCCTTCGGTGACTCTCCTTCATGATATTGGTATAGGTCTACAATGTTGAATATAGGTGATATGCCAAATTCCTCTGGCAGTTCTACTTCATGTGCATTTCTAGAATCAAATTTCTTGATGATCTTACAAGGTCCAAACTTCTTGCTTCCAAAAATATCCAACAAATTTAGTGTCCCTGTCTAATACTATACTCTTTGATAATCCATGTAATCTCACAATCTCCCTAAAAAATAGGTCTGCAACATGTACTGCATCACTAGTCTTCTCACAAGGTATGAAATGCACCGTCTTGAAAAATTTATCCACAACCACAAATAAACCCAACACAAAATCCATGCTTATGTCCTCCCATGGTCTCTCCCATACTATCAATGGTGTATACTTTCTAGTGTTCTAACTATTTCCCTTTCTAGTGTTCTGACTATTTCCCTTTCGCAACCTGAAAAATCTTGCAACTCTGAACATACTTCTTGACATCCTTATACAACTATGTCCAAAAATAGTTCTCACTCACCAATGCTACGATCTTATCAATTCAAAAATGTCCTGCTAGTCCTCTGCAATGTTTTTCCTTGATAAAATTCTCTCTCATTCAACTTATAGGGATACATAACTGATTGTTCTTGAACAACATACCTTCCTTAATGAAATAATCCAACCATTTTCTCCTATCTATCTCCACAAGTTCCTTGAAAGCCTTCCATGCCTCCACAAAATAAATGTCATCCTTATACATATGCTTCAGTTCCTCAAAACCCAATACTTAAATTCTCATCTTTTTCAACAAACTCCTTCTCCAACTCAATGCATTTGCAACCTTGTTTAACTTCCCACTCCAGTGCTTCAATACAAATGTGTAACTCTACAAGAATTCTACCCATCTCATGTGTCTTTGATTCAACTTCGCCTAACTATTCAAATACTGTAAAGCTTGATGATCCGTATACAACACAAATTCCTTAGGTAACAAGTAATGTATCCACTTCTTCAAGGTATGTACAATTGCATAGAACTCTTGATCATGAACTGAATATCTTCTCCTAGAATCATTCAATTTCTCACTGAAGTAAGCTACTATTCTCCCCTCCTGACTTAACATAGCTCCTATTGCACTTCCACTAGCATCACAATCTACTTGAAATACCTTATCAAAGTTTGGTAATGCTAACATAGGTTGTTCTGTCACCTTTTGCTTCAACATCTCAAAACTCTTTTGTGCTCCAAATTCCCACTTGAATTCCTTCTGATCTTCTCTCATTGTCTCTATCATACATGTGCAAATACCACTAAAATTCCTTATGAACCTTTGGTAAAAAATTTCTAGTCCATGGAATGATCTTACTTCTCCAGCATTCACGGGTGTAGACCACTCAACTATTGCTCTAACCTTCTTAGGGTCCATCTTCAATCCTTCTGCACATATCAATAATCCCAAATATACTAGTTCTTCCTTCATAAAACTACACTTCTTGATGTTTATCAACAACTTCTCTTCTCTCAGCCTCTGAAATACTTGTTTGATATGCTCCAAATTTTCTTCCCTAGTCTTACTGAAAATCAAAATATCATCCAGATAAACAATGACAAACTTACCCAAGAATCTCTTCAATACTTCATTCATTAGCCTCATAAACACACTAGGTGCATTAGTTAGCCCAAATGGCATGACCAACCACTGATATAATCCCTCATTTATCTTGAAAGTAGTCTTCCATCCATCTCCCTCTTAGATCCTGATCCGATGGTATCCACTCTTTAGTTCTATCTTGGTGAAATACTTTGCTCCACTCAGGCTATCCATGATGTCATCCATCCTAGGCAATGGGAATCTATACTTCACAGTTATCTTGTTGATAGCTCTTGAATCTGTACACATCCTTCATTCTCCATATATCTTAAGGTGCAAGTACAACTGGTACTGCACATGGGATCATACACTCTCTGATCAATCCCTTCCTCAATAGCTCTTGTATCTATCTATTTAGCTTTGCATTCTCTCTCGACATCATCCGGTTTGCAGTTTTTTTTGGAAAAATGGCTCCAAGAATAAGATCTATATGATGACTGATACTCCAGATTGGTGGTAATCCTTCTGGCATATTTTCTGATACAAGATCTTGGTACTCTGTTATCAGTTCAGTGACTTCCTTCTCTAGTGATTACTCTTCCCTTGTGATTCTTTCTACATCTAATTCTCTACACTTCCTTGGAATCAAGGCAAAACACATGTTTTCATGTCTCAATCCATCCAAAAATTTCCTTCCATCTACCAAATTGATTCTAATTGTTCCACATACTTCACTTTCTAGTCCATCTTCTAAAGGTTTCAAGGTAATTAGCTTCCCATCGTATGTTATGGTATAAGTATTCTTTCTCCAATCATGTATAGCTTTCTTATCATACTGCCAAAGTCTATCCAACAACATATGACATACATCCATCGACATGATATCACACAAAACTTCATCATGATATGCCCCTATTTTGAATTTCTCTAGGCATTTCTCACTTACTAGTTGTTGATGGTGTTTTCTGCACGACAACAACTCAGACAGAATACAACATTCTATCTCTCTTGAAAGGTTATTTTCAACAACAAATCACTAAAAATCACCCCAAGGTCTCTCGGGTGTCAGGTCATGACAATGCATAAATAACTCAGATAATATGTGAAAATGCTGGTAATCACAAAGGGACCTTACTACAAGAAAACTGTATCTTTCCAATTTATCAGATTATGCAATATGATGATCTTTAATCCTAAATCTAACCAAATGATAAAGAAACAACAAAAGATAAGGGTGCAAGAATATGATAAATCTAAACTACTCCTAGAATGAGTAATGCAAATGACAGATATCTAGAATGGACCAATCTCAAACAACCAATTCTTGCTTAACCCACAATATAGTATCACAAGAACGGTGCAATCTTCTGAGGTATATAGATTTTCAAATCCATTAGTATTCAATTATCACACATATTCCAATCCAAAGGTTAGCATAAAATCATATAAAGCCATTAAAATCCACCACAAACTGCTAATCTTTGAAGATCCAAAAAAATAAAGCAGTCCGGGAAAACCATGCAAACCGAGAAAATCCCGTCGGGGCAGAATTTTAGAGAAATCCGACCCAAACAGATTCTTGCTTCCAAAACATCATTAATCACATAAATTATTAGATCATCCAAAATATCATAAGATTATCATGTAATTTGTTCATTGGCAACCAGAAATAAGCATTTAACACTTAATCCATAAATCCTATCTTCAAAAAATCAAAAAAAGATAAAGCCAGATAGGAAAACCAGAAAAGTCTGGCTAGGACGGATTTTTGCGAACAGTTCGAAATGTTCCGGAAACTACCCCACTCCGCAGAATTAGCCCAAACTGGGAAAATATGGGTGCGTAGAAATTCCGCGAACACCACGGGAACCCGACGAAAACCACACACGAATCAGAGATTCAATGTTCATGCAAAACCTTGCTAATTGGGATTCGAATGACTTCAAAATTGACACCAACCAACAAGATTCAAAATATAAATGGTTTCAAGTTTCCCAAGCCCTCAAATGATGAATTCCCATGGCAGAATGACGGTGCCCCAATTTCGATGAACAACCTCCCACCATGAAAACCAGGGTGAGTTCATAGTTTACAATATCATCTATAAAGATCAGTCTAGGGCACCCCAGGTCCTCACAAGGCAGGGATCAGTTTAACATAAGTGCAAGGTTGACAAATCATAATGGATTCAACATTCTGGGCCAAGCGCCGAAAAAACCCTAACCTCGCACAATATGGCAGATTACGTACTAAGAGGGAAAACAATCCGACCCAGAACCCCTTTCCAAACGGAGGCACCCATCATCAAGTCAAATATAAAAGCTCAGAGGGTGCAGGTGATGAGGTTTCATGAAGAGATGGGTCAAACCCCAATTCGATAAAACAAACTCGTGACCAAGTATGGGCCGACCTAGAACGACCATTCTTCAACACAGAAAAACCTAATCACATGCAAAACAAAAGGAGGGCCAATGATAACCTACCATGGATTATTACAGACGAAACTCGAATTCGAGGAGGCCACCACGCAGCAAGCACGCCCAAGCAACGAAAACTCAAACTAGTGCTCCAATCAATCCAAACGCAAGCAATTTAGAATCAATCCTCGAAGCTCAAATGAAAACTCTCAATCGCCAGGGCAGCAAGCAAATGAATGATAGAGTAAAATGACACTTAAAAGGTTTTAAATCGACCCATTTACGCCTCTGAACAAAGATACCTTAGTCATTAATGATCGACAAGACGCGTCTGAGAGATCCGGAAACCCGAGCCCAAGATGAAATTTTGGAAAATCCCAAGATACGTTGAAATCCGGATGAACACAGATTTCACGGAAATGCAGAAACCGGGAAAATAACGAAGTTCGGGAATTTAGCACAGCCCGAGAAAATCTGCCAAAACCGACAAATCCCGGTTTCATGCAGAAACCCAGATTCAGAAAATGCAGCAATAAATAGACAGTAAACCAGAGCCCGGGAAAATCCGCCAGAGCCGAAAAATCCTGGACTTAGGTGAAAACCTGAATTTTTCCTAAAACTCAATTTAAATCAATTCCAACCTCAAGGCAAGGTCAAAGCCAACAAAACCAACATGTCAAGACCTCCAAAAGGCAAATCCAATAAAATCAAAGGTCGAAAGACATCAGAAAAGAGGGTCCCTACTCCAAGTGGGGCGTGTGTGCAAAAACTGCACAACAAATGGCAACTCTGCTGGGGAAATACTCCTGAGCATTTCGATGACAAACTGGAATCAAGAACCCAAAGCTTACGGTTTCAACCCACCTATCTTGCCACCACCTAAGTGAAAATAAAGAAGCTCCTAATCATTGAAACTTTCCTATACCAGGATCAAAGTGTGTGCATATGTATTCATTACCCACCCTTGGTTGCAACAGGTACCATACTTGGTATGAACAAACTACATAAATATTCATACTCTAAAAGTAACCTGGATAGAGCCTTGCTGCCAGTCAGGCATCCATAGCCCCGATGAGGTTATCGCTGTGATTCTCCTTAACATAGCTCTACTGCCAGACAGGCGTCTATAGCCCCGGTAGAGATATTCAGATCCCCCTAATGAGTTGAATTGAAACCTTTTAATTTTTAACTAATTTGCAATATATATATTCTCCTCTCTTTTTTTTCTATACTGCTTATCTTTTCACTGCTTTCGCTTCAACCTGTGAACAGTGAAGTCCACACTCAGGGGTGAGAACCACAGTGGCACTAGAGCAGAAAAGGGATTTTACACTTGTTCAAACTTCATAAGGACCTTATGCAACTTCAGGTATATTTAACAATTAAAAGTATGATACCCCAATATATTCCTGTTCAAACTAACTAGAAAACCCTTTGCCTAAGCACAAGGATAAGTGGCATTGGGTAGAGAGTTTATACCATAGTGTCCTAGAAGGATGATTAGAGTTTGTAAGGGAAATACCAACAACATCAGACCTACTTTGTCACCATTTCCATACAGATGCACCCAAAAATCCCAAAAATAAAAGGAACCAAGAGCAAGAGCAATGCAAAACAAAACAAACAAACCAAACCAAAGCAAACCTATTCTAACCAAAGCAAACAAGCAAACCAAAAGGGAAACCTACTCTAACCAACAAAATGACAAAGCAACCTAAACTAACTATGTATAGAGCGGAGAGCTGAAAATAGCTCAGGACTGGAAATAATGTTTCAAATATTGCCCATTGACAGGCAGTGGGATATCCTCTCCCGTGAGAGTCTTCAAACGGAAGGCATTATCTCCAAGTATTTCAGCAATCTGATATGGGCCAAGCCAGAGTTTATCAAACTTCCCATGGTTCCCTTTCTGATCATGAGGTTTGTCCCAGTATAGGACCAGGTCAAAAATCCTGAAGGCTTTGACTTTAGCCCTTCTATCAAACCATCTCTTAACTACCCCCTGATGTTTGGCAAAATTCTCAAGGGCATTATCTCGTTTCTCCTCAAGGTGCAGTAGTTCTATCAACCTAGCCTCCCTTCTGTCCCCTTCATCATAAAACTCATTTATAAACTATAAAGTTGGGATCTTGAGTTGAATAGGGAATATTGGCTTCAGGCCATACACTAAGTGATAAGGGGATGTTCCAATGGATGACTTAAGTCTGGTGCGATTTTCCCAAAGGGCAAACCGAAGTTGGGTGTGCCAGTCTTTTGGGTTCCTCTCTAACAGCTTATGAATCATAGTCAATAGGTTCTTATTAGAGGATTCTGCTAAGCCATTATCCTGAGAATAATAATTGGATGCAAACTTTACAATAATGCCATGATCAAAAGCCCAATTTGAGAATTTCAAAGATGCAAAAGCAGGACCATCATCACAGACAATAGCAATAGGGCATCCAAAATGATTAAGAATAGCAGATTCTAAGAAATCAATCACTACATTTGATGTACATTGCCTGCAAGCAAAAGCTTCAGTCCATCTTGTGAAATAATCAGTAATAGTGAGAATGTACCTGTCTCCTGCAGAAGATGGTGGGTTGATGGGGCCTATGAAATCCATACCCCACTGGGCAAAAGGTCTTACCTCAGTGACCGGTTGGAGCAGAAGCGCTGCATACCTCTCCCTTGTCGCTGCAGTCTGGCACGTGTGATAAGTTCATACATGATGGTAGATGTCCTTGAACAGTGTGGGCTAGTAGTAACATGCCCTCAAAATTTGATTTGCAGTGGCAATTGCAGAACCATGACCAGTACCATACTTCTCATGAAATTCGTTTATCACCCTTCCAGCTTCCTGCTTCCCAAGACATCTCAAATAAATGCCTTCATGATTTTTCTTGTATAGAATAGCTCATTTCAACATGAAACCATCACTTTTTAACCATAGAGCTCATCTTTGTACTGCATTAAGATGACCTAGAGGTTGTTGATTCAGCAGATAATACACTAGGTCATCATACCAACCATCTGGGGAAACCTCTTCAATATTATAATTCTGAACAGAAAATTTAGGGCCTATTTCAGCCATAGTCTGAGTCGGTCCTTGTCCTCTTACCAACTTCATGGGCTGGATCTCAATGTCATACTCTTGTAGCATGGTTACCCATTTAGCTCTGCGCTCACCTAATTCATTTTGCATCAGAAGTAACTTAACTGCGGAATCAAGGACAATTGCATACACCTTATTTCTGAGGATATAATGCCTAAATTTTTTTACTGCTCTGACTAGGGCATATTCCTGCTTTTCCACACTTGGATATTTCAACTCAGCATCTTTTAATGGAACGCTCATAAAGGCAATAGGATGCTCATTTGCGTCATCAGACTTTTGAGTTAACATTCCAGCACACGAATGATCTGAAGCAAAGGAATAGATATAGAAGGGCTTGCTATAATTATGACTTACCAATACTGGAGCATCAGCAATGGCTCTTTTGATTTCTGCAAAAGCTTCCTTCGCTTCCGTAGTCCATTCGATCTTGGCATCTTGTTTCAACATTATATTTAATGGTTTCACAATTTCAGCAAATTCGGTGATGAATTTTCTGACGAAGTTGATCTTACCAAAGAAGGACTTCATCTCCTTTTTGCTAGCAGGTGGCTGAATCTTCAATATGGCCTCCACCCTCTCTGGATCTATAGCAATTCCCTTTTCTGATATAACATGTCCTAGTAACTTTCCCTCTGTTACTCCGAAAATACACTTTTTGGGATTCAAAGATATGCCAAATTCTCTGCACTTTTAAAACACTTTATGCAGATCCGAGATATGGTCCCCTCTGTTCTTTGAAAACACAATCAGATCATCCATATAAATGATGATGCATTTTCCTATGATATCCTTAAAAGTAATATCCATAGCCCTTTGAAATGTGGCCCCTGCATTAATGAGTCCAAATGGCATTCTCCTGTAGGCAAAGGTACCCCATTTGGTTGTGAAAGCAGTCTTGTGTCTGTCCTCATACTGGACCATCACTTTATTGTACCCTGAATAACCATCCAGAAAAGACATCATCTGAGTCCATTGACCACTTGAAGCACCTCATCTAACGATGGAACTGGATAGTTATCCTTTTCTGATGATCTGTTTAGATTTCTGAAATCGACACAAAGCCTGATTTCTCCATTCTTTTTTCTCACTGGGACCATGTTTGCCACCCATGTTGAATGCCTAACAGGAAATATGATTCTAGCAGACAGTAACTTCTGGACTTCTTTCTGTATGACTGGTTCCAATAATGCATTAATTGGTCTCTGTCTCTATCTGAAAGGCTTGGCACTTGGCTTTAGGGGTATGGTGTGAGTTATGATTGATGTATCATAAGTTTTCAAGTCCTCATAACTCCAAGCTACTATATCAGGAAAGTTGTGTAAGGCTTTGATTATCCCTTATCTTTCTTCTGGAGTACATACCTTGCCAATGAAAATGTTCTTGACATTGTCCTCAGTTCCTAGATTGTGGGTATCACACTGTCCACTGATAGACTCCTTCTTTGATTCTTGTTCACGATCTTTGATCCTATCCATATCAAAAATTCTCTCAAGCGTACCATTCCCCTTGGAATAGTATTTGATTTAGTTATCACACCTTCCAAATCGATTACGCTTCTTGAGGAGTTCCTATTTCATTGTTGATGACAGGAAGCAAAAATCGGTATTGTGTGATGGAAATCCTTCGGTATTGCTTCGTTCAGTTACGTATTGCTTAATTTTTTCTTATTTTTGATTAAAATGAGTGGCGACTCTGACATAAATTTTTGTAGTTATTCATCATGAATGGAAGGTCTTAGTATAGGGGAGGTCATTCTGGAGCTCCTGCTGATAACAATAAGTGGACCCACAAGAATGACAATGTAGACAAAGGAAAAGGGAAATGTGAGGACATGCATCTGACAAGTAAAGATAAAGCATCAAAAGTCCATTGTGAAACATATGATCGCTATGATGCACGGAAGGATAATTTGTTAAATTGGGTGTTGTACACCTTGCATAATGTTTGTAATGTTTTATTTATTTATTATGTGTGTGGTGCACCTAGGGGTTTCTAGGTGAATGTGCATCACAAGGAGTTATAATGTTGGGGCCACTTTGTTGTATGTAACATTGGGACATGTAATTGTCAAATGTAATTATTTAATATTGGGGAATAATAATAAAATAATAAAGTACCCAATATTAAATGTGGGGTCACATGATGTAGTTTTTTTGGGCACATGGTTTATGTAATACCACTTGGTGGTTTTGAGGGAGCTTGTTTCTATAAAAGTAACCACAAGGGTAGTTGTTTATGGTTGGGCAGTTTGCTGCAGGTTAGCAGGTTGAGCTTGTGCATGTGTGAGGGTTTGAAGCATGGCATGGGATGTGTGGATTCATGCTTGGTCACATGGAATGCATGAATAGCTTGTGCTTCAGAAGTGTTCATGGAGTCTCTGCAGATGTATTGTAATGGGTTTTCATTGTTGAATAATACATGGAGTGTGGATGCTTTTGGAGGCTGGGTTTTTCCCTCTTAAGGGTTTTCCTAGGGTATATCTTGTGTCATCTTTGATGGGTATGTTGTCTATTCTCTTGCATGTTGATATTGAGTATTTTACTTGCATGTTTTCAGATTTGGGTTATGTGAAAATTGTCATTTCATGGCTGCATAGTTTCCTTACATAATTCAAGTGCAGAACTGTGTACCCCTGAGGAGCAAATAAATCCATTTTATAATCCTCAGCAAATGGCTGAGTTTTAAGCTCAGAAATGGGCTAAGTATAGAGCTGAACAAGAGGCTGAACAAATCAGAATTCAACATGAATATGATCAAGGGATGGAGGGTAATCACCAAACTCCTAAAGGAAACCATGAGCTCTCAATTTCTAATGAAGTAAAAGCACAGTTAGAACTACAAGAGAAAAGGATAAAAGAGCTGGAAGCTAAATTACAGAAAGCTCAGATTGTTGATCACATGGCTGGTGGCCCAAAGTATGTTCCACCTCAGAAGCAGGGTGACCATAGTGCAGGGCCCTCCAATCAGCAAAATGCTCCTCACAATCAGATAGGGACTCACCACAAGCAGCCAAATTGTCCACATCACATTCCTACATAGCATACAGGTATGTATCCACCTCCTGGTCAGAATTATACCCCACATTATAATGCCCAGTACAATAATCACTTGCCTCAGTATCAGCATCCGCCTATTCCTCCCCCTCACCAGCATGCAACCATGATCAGACAATTTGATTTAGCTGGTTTTCAATTGTATCCTTACCCTATGGATGGCAGTTGGAGGAATATGGTGCCCAAATTTATAAGGAGTAATGCAATCATAGTTGAAGAACATTTAAGGAGTTTTAATATTTTCATTCAAGACATAGATATGCCTTATGAAGATTTACATATGAAGCTATTCATTTTGTCACTTCTTGAAGATGCCAGGGATTGGTTCAACAACCTACCACCATTCTCAATTAATTCTCTCCAAGCATTTCAAGACAAACTATTAGAGCAATATGGGAATCAAAATGCTCCAGATGCAGCTCTTCATAAATTAATGAGAATTCAGAAAAATGAAAATGATTCAATTTATGATTTCAACCGAAAATTCAACAAGTTGCATACTAAAGTACCTCCTGGATCAAGGTTGCCAAATTCTGTTGCATTGAGTGTTTATTTAAATGCTTTTAATCCTAAGATAGGGTATGAACTTAGAAGTAGATCTCCAAGAGATTTGGATGAAGCACAGAAGATTGCATTGACAATTGAAAATAATAGGAAGGCTGCTGGTATAACTAATAAAAGAAACAACCCAAGGCCTCCTCAGCAAAATAATTATCAGTACAGATAAGAGAATACCTACAAAAATGAGAATAAAGGTGAAAGACCAAGGCTGCATGATATGCCTTACAATATAGACTGGAAAGATGGGAAACCTATGGCAGCTAGGCCAAGAAACAAAGAGACTCCTGATCCACTGAGCAAGAAAGGAACTTACATGGTGAGTAATAATTACTTTTGTGAAGTTTGTAATCAACCACATTCTCCAAACTATTGTGTTGTAGCTCAAAGGATGCAAGAAGAAGGAATGCTGAGGGAAAACAATGGAGAAGATCACACTGTATATTTGACTTCAAATATTTTTCACCATGCTGAGGAAAGAAACTCATCTTCAGAGGATGAAGGCTATGAATATGATGTCTCCAATCAGAAGCATAATGTGCATATGGCTGAACAGTAGATTTTTTATGATTCTGATGAAGATTACATAGAACCACATCCTGTTGCAGCACCTGATCAATGCAATGTGAGGAGACTTACTGAGGATGAAATAGAAAGGATCACTATTGCTGCAGTTGAGAAAGCCAAAAGTCAATACTGGTTGAGAAATAGAAAAGTAAATGAGCAAGATGGAGTTCCTAGGGGAATTTTTATAAAAGATCAAAAGGCAACGCAGGAAAATGTAAAGAAGCCATAAAACAAGCAGCATGATAAAATTGAACAGAAACCAAGCCAAAAGGAGGAAGTAAAAGAATTAAATAGAGAAATATAGATGCCTGACCAGTCCAGTAAAAAAGAAAAAGAAGAAAACAAAAGAGAAGCACTAGAATTAAAGAAGACTGTCAAGGTGGAGAGTTCCTCTTTTGATTTCACTCAGGCATTGTCTCAGGTAAAAATGTATGTTCCACTACTTGAGATGATGAAAATTAAAGAATATAGGGATATTGCTATTCAATTGATAACAAATGGAGAACATGTGAATGCTGAAAATAAAATAACTGTTAAGGCAGTCAATAGGCAGGAGAAAAATAACTCTGAAGTCTGCTTGAGTGATATATTATCAACTCCTCCTCAAGTTGATCCTTTTTTTACTACGATGCTTATTAATAACAAATTGTTAAGGAACTGCATGATAGATTCTATTGCTGCTATAAACATCATGCCTATTGGAGTCATGAAACAACTTGGTATGTGGGTTGATATCACTGGAGCCAAGTGTTATACAATGGATAACAGACATGTTCCTGTGGTTGGTATTATGAAAGATGTTGAAGTCAAATTGGCTACTTATCCACAAGTTGCTTATAATATAGATATAACGGTTATTGATACACCTCAATTTGGGATGCTTTTGTCAAGATAGTGGACTGCATCTGTAGGTGGAAATGTTCAATTTGATTTATCTTATGCTACAATACCAGTGAATGGCCAGGAAGTCAAATTGTACAAGAAGCCAAGAATGAGCTAGCTTGTTGAATGTGTACCACAGGATCAAATTAATTATTTTTGTGATGTTGATTTGGGGACTTTTAAAATAGAACCAGCTCAGCCAAAATTAACTAATAGTGATCCAATAAAAAAACATGCTGTACAAAATTGCAATGGTGTCTGGAAGATGTATTTTGATGGAGCCTGCAACCAAGAAGGTAATGGAGCTAGGATTGTATTTGTTTCGCCTGAAGGTATTAATTTTAAATATTCTTTTCTATTAGAATTTGAATGTACAAACAATGTGGCAGAATATGAAGCTTTATTGACAGGCTTGAACATAGCTGTGAAACACAAGATTAAACTGCTGGTTGTTTTGGGCGATTCTGAGTTGGTTGTTTCACAAATTAAATCAAAATATGTAGCAAAGCACAAAATATTAAAATATTATAGAAATTATGTATGGGATACCATTGAATTATTTGATGCATTTTCAATTGAATGGATTGATAGATCAAAGAACATAATGGCTGATTTCTTAGCAAATGTGGCATTGAAGAAAGATGATATCACACTGGCTGGGGTATCACAAATAGAGTTTAAGACAAGGCCTATTGTGCCTGATAACATTTATAACTGGCAAGTTTTCAATGATGATGCTGACCTTTTGAAATTCCTCAATTGTATAGATCAGTATGAGGCTCAGGAAATTGATTTCAATGCTTTTGTTGAAGAAGTGGATGTGAAGCAAACTGTGTTTGGCAAGGAGATCTTACAGCTCAAAACAAACAAGCTTCCTAAAGAATTAGTGGCACTAGAAAGGGTGTATGATGGAAATGATTGGTCTCTTATGAAGCAAACACTAGTCAGAAAGGAAGATGTTGAAGAGATTAACTTGGGGACTGAAATAGCACCAAGAAAGGTATACATTGGAAAGAAGATCAGCCCTACAATTAGAAGAATGTTGATTGAGTTATTAAGAAAATATAAACATGTTTTTCCTTGGTCTTATGAGGATTTGAAAGCATACATGGAAGATTTATTTCAGCATGAAATACCATTGAAGTCAGACGCCAAGCCTTTTACACAAAAGCAAAGGCCCATAAATCCAACATTGGAGCCTAAGATGCAGGAAGAATTGACAAAGCTCAGAGATGGAGGAATTATCAAACCAATCAGACATTCAACATGGGTTTCAAATCTGGTTCCTGTGAGAAAGAAGAATGGTGATATCAGATTATGTGTGGAATTTAGAAATCTGAACATGGCATCTCTCAAGGATAATTATCCTCTACCCAACATGGAAGCAATATTGCATAAGGTGACAGGCTGTGAGCTGTTATCTATGATGGATGGGTTTTTTGGATACAATCAGGTCAAAGTCAAGGAATCTGAGCAATACAAGACAACATTCACTACTCCTTGGGGAACATATGTTTACATAAGAATGCCATTTGGTCTCACAAATGTTGGAGCGACTTTCCAAAGAGCCATGGATGTAGCATTTGCTGATTTGATTAATGTTATCATGGTGGTGTACCAAGATGATTTGACTACTTATTTGAAGAAGGTTGAGGACCATTTGCAACATCTTGAAAAGGTATTTATTAAAGCTCTTGAATATGGTATTAGTTTAAATCCAAAGAAGTGTCATTTTGCAGTCATAAAGGGTAAGCTCTTGGGACATATTGTTTCAAAAGAAGGAATTAGAATAGATCATGAGAGGGTTGAAGCTATTGATAAAATTCCTATTCCCAAAACTGTTAAGGCAATACAGTCATTCTTTGGACAAATTAATTTTGTTAGAAGATTTGTTTCTAATTTTGCTGAGATCATCAAGCCCATATCTAAAATGCTGAAGAAAGGACAAAAAATGGACTGGACTGCTGAAGCTTTAGATGCTTTCATGTCTATCAAAAGGGCTATCAAAGAGGCTCCTATTCTTAAATCTCCAGATTTTACAAAGCCTTTTCAGATTTTTTCATTTGCCTCAATGCATACTATTGCTGCTGTTATGCTACAGAAAAATGAAGGGGGTTATGAACAGCCTGTTTCTTTCTTTAGTAAATCATTACAAGGGTCTGAATTGAAGTATGACATAATGGAAAAGTAGGCTTTTGCTCTTGTGAAGGCTACTAAAGCATTCAGACCATATCTTGTTGGAGCAAAATTAATTGCTTATGTCCCTCATGCTGCTATCAAAGATATTTTAACACAATCTGAATT
Source organism: Sequoia sempervirens (assembly GCA_007258455.2). Taxonomy (NCBI): domain Eukaryota; kingdom Viridiplantae; phylum Streptophyta; class Pinopsida; order Cupressales; family Cupressaceae; genus Sequoia; species Sequoia sempervirens. The sequence goes on from VDFB02277415.1 coordinate 31,250, forward strand.
CACAGGGAAAAGATACAGATGGATCAACAAGATTCAAGAATTTGACATGGAAATATAGATCACTAAGTTGGTAAGAGGCCAAGGCTTGGCTAAGCTGATGGCATAAACTAATATTGAGGCAAATCTCATCTGCAATGTTGAAGAAGGGGCTGCAGTTGCAAGTATTGAACATACCCCATGGTATACTCATGTTATGCATTATCTTAAATTTATGAAATGTCCATATGGATTAAGTGATAGTCAAAGGAGAACTTTGAAGTTGCAGGCATCCAAATATGTTTTTATGGATGGTGATCTATTTTGGAAAAATAGGGATGGTATATTGTTGTTATGTTTGGATGAGTCACAGGCTAGGCATGTTTTGAAGGAAATGCATGAAGGAGTTTGTGGAGGTCATTATTCAGCAAAGACAACTGCACAAAAAATTCTCAGGGCTGGGTATTATTGGCCAAAGGTTTTTAGTGATTCCTTTACCTATGTGAGAAAATGTGAGGCTTGCCAAAAGTTTTCTAGAAAATTGAAGTATCAGGGTGCTTTGCCATTTCTCTACAGGTTGGTGCCCCTTTTCATCAATGGGGAATTGATTTCATTGGAAAGATACAAGAAAATTCAAGTGGAGGACATAGGTGGATACTAGTTGCCACTGATTATTTTACAAAATAGGTGGAGGCAATCCCAACCAAGCAGGCTACAAGTAAAGTTGTAACAAATTTCTTGATGGACAACATTATCACCAGATTTGGTACACCATTAAGGATAATCATAGATAATGGGATGTGCTTTAGGTCAGATGAATTCAAAAGCTTTTGTGATAAGTATGGCATTACTATTTCTTATGCAGCTCCTTATCATCCACAAGCCAATAGTCAATCAGAGTCCAGCAATAAAAATCTCTTAAAGATTATAAAGAGGATGCTAGGACAGAACAAGAAGGCTTGGGATTCAAAGGTAAAACTAGCTGTGTGGGCTGATAGGATCAGTGTGAAAAATACAATTGGAAAATCTCCATTTGAATTAGTGTATGGAGCACAGGCTAGGATGCCTCTGCAGAATTTGTTACCAGTCTACAAGTTTATCTTGCAAGAAGATTTGGAAGTTTTTGAACCCATGGAAGACATAATGGAGCAACTTGCTGAACTTGATGAAGTAAGGAGGGAGGCCCAAAATCAAAACATGAAGTTACAGGCACATATGAAGTATCTATTTGAAAAGAAGGCAAAGAATAGAAAATTTGAAGAAAATGATTTGGTGTTGATGTGGAATGCAAGATGTCAGGAGAAAGGCAAGCATGGTAAATTTGAATCTCTTTGGCTGGGACCTTTTGTTGTTACTGGTAAGAAGGGTGAAGACTCATATTATCTACAGAACATGGCTGGTGAAGATCAGGAATTGCATGTTCATGGGCAATTCTTGAAGCTTTTCTTCTCTTGATCAACACAGAGGGTTGAGGGTTGCCAGTGCATGGACAACTCTTGTGTATCCTCTTTAAAATTATTTTCCATGCACAATATTTTAGGTTCTCATTCATCTCCATTTCACTCTCATTTTCCATTTGCCTCCATTCTGCATTCATTTTGCATCCATTTCACTTTCCATTCATTTCCATTGCTTCATCCTATTGCTTCTCACTGGTTCATCATTTTGTGTTTGGTCTGCTCACCCAACGATTTGGATCCTTGCAATGATTTGACTATCATTCATCCTCAGATGGAGCCACTATTAGAACTATAAAAATCTAATGTTTTCACATGTTGATTTTACTCATAAACTTCTAGATTTGGTCCTGCCATATGCATTTTCTACTCATATTTTGTCATATTGCCCCTTTGAATCTGTTGGGTCTTGCATATTTTCCATTCTGGTTCATATCGACATAGGTCTCCCTTTGTCTCCCCAACCCACTATGTTTTTTTGCTAATATCTTCTATTTTAGGTGTGTCGGCGTGACAGGTTTGGGTTTCTCTGATCCATTTTTCTGCTAGCAAACATCTGTTTCCTATCAACAAGATGTTTCTCTTGTTTCGGCGATTGGAGTTTTCCTCTGCTGGTGGTTATCGGCATAATGATCATCTTGTGTTGGTGACAACAGAGACATCTATCGGCATATGTTATGGCTATCGGGATAGGGTCTCATTGAATTCAGTGAGTCTCCCCGACTTGTGGTTGGAATGATTTATCGGCGAGAGTCGGGTGTTCAGTCTAACATCTTGCCGAAGTTATGATGTCTCGGCGATAGGAACACTTTGGTTTCCCTTCGGCGTATGTTGAGATCCGCAGCAAGAGGTCTTAGCGAAGTGAGTTAGTCTCACCAACAATGCATGAGGTTTTCTTCTAAGTGGCTTTCGGTGGAAGATAAAACTATCGGTACATGGTCTTTCTGATGTCTTGATGCTACAGCGATAGTAAGTCAAATGAAATGTACAATTCGGCAAGAGACTTCTTATGTCTTAGCGAGGATGAGTAGGACAAAACAGGCTGCGCGGTGTGACTCTTTGGATTTTGATATATCATCTTGGTGAGTGACCTTCGGTCTCGCCGGTAATGCATATAGAGACTCCATCCGTATGAAAATCTTCTGGTCTTGGTGAGCATGCATGACTTCAAGGTACTTCGGTATGACATGGTGTTTTCTACATAAGGTTTCCCCGACAGTTACAGGTTATAGCAACAAACATGAGACGAGTGGCTTCTGTTGGTGTGAGAACGTTGGTGTCATGGCGACCTACAGGTACTGAAGGACTTTCGGTGGAGTGAGGTGAAATCTGTATGACATCTCACCGACTACCTAAGGCGGTAGCGAAACAAAGGCGATACTTCTTGACTTTGATGTAACAAGTGGGTGGTCATGGCGAATGTGAATTACAGAGCACGGGATGATAACGTTTGAATTGCCTTCGGCAGGACGATATGGATGTCTAGCTAACTGTTCTACTAGTAAAAACAAAACTTCAAATCTTGTGGCCGACATGTTGAATATGCTTGGAGACCATTGCTGGCCGACTTGAATTGAGCCCAAATCTTGTGGAGGGCTGACATAATATTTTATTTTGATATTTTTTCTCATGCTGGTGTATAAATAAGCATGTTGTAATTGTTAATCGCACCAGAAATTAGATTTTTGATATACTGCAAATAGATATAGTAGAATAAAATTATCAGACTAGAGGCTATTATTGCATGATTTCACCATGGAGGTATTTATGAGATTCAGTTGATGTTGCTACATTTCTCTGGTGTCAATTATCTGTTGAATTGAAATGAAAAATACTGCTAAGTTGTCTCCATGAATGATTTTTCTGGTTGTTTAAATTAACATAACAAGTTTATGTTTGATTTATCGATACACATTTGTTGTATTAGTGTGATGAATCAACTGGTTCTTTCAAGCAAATATTAAATCCTTTTATTGATCACAATAATCAGAGAAACTCATTTTGGATTATTGAAGTAGAACTTAGTAGTCATATTGTTGCATGTTTATACAAGTTGTAAGCAGAACATATGCTAGATAATTTGTGTCTTCTCTAGAAAGTGTTGCTTATCTTGATCTCATTTGACTCTGCATACCCAACAAGGCACTAGCCTCTGCACTTCATCATTTTGAATTCATTTAGCTTTGTTATATCTTTAAATTGAGCATTTAGGATTTAAATTAGAATATTGTCATTGTGTTTAAATTGGATTTCATTTGTTCACCTCAAATTTCCATATTGGAAAAATTACTTTTAAAAGATAATTACAACTCAAGACTGCATTATTCAGAGAGGTACACCCACCCAGGTCTTGTAGCACCTAAAGTGTAGAAGGTTGAATTATTTCAATCTTGTCTGTTACCCTAAAGCGTATCAAGAGATTGGCAGCCTCTTGAGGTATCTTGAATGCATTTTTGAGAGCTAACAAGTTCTTCCTCCTCTTTTGAAGATTCAGAGCTAGATGAGCTTTCCTCAACTTATTTTCTATCCATGGGCCTCAATTCAACTTTCTTAGGTGTAGAAGGAAATTGAATTGCATCTTACTTCCTATTTACTTTGTTCTGGTTGTAATGTAATAGAAGAAGGCTTAGTTTCTCTAAAAATCACACTCCTACTATATATTACCTTTTGTGCAAAATGATCGCAAAGCTTGTATCCTTTCACACCATAACTATATCCAATAGAGATACATTTCACAATCTTGTTCTCCAACTTTGTTTGCTTCTCCTTTGGCACATGTTCATATGCCTTAGAACCAAAACCTCCAAGATTTATTAATGAAGGCTTGCAACCCGGCAATGCCTTTATAGGCATCTTATCAACAAGAGCTGATGTAGGAGACCTATTAATAAGGTAATAGGCAGTGGCAACAACTTTAGCCCAAAACCTTTGTTCTAGACCAACACCACTCAACATACTCCTAGCCTTCTCCATCAGTGTCCTATTCATTCTTTTTTTAACTCCATTTTGTTGTAGAGAATACGAAGTTGTCTTCTATCTATGAATACCATAATCTTTACATAATCTATCAAAATCATTAGAGAAAAATTCACCACCATTATTAGACCTCAAACATTTTATTTTATTTCTAGTATATAACTCAACCATTGTTTTAAATTCTTTAAATCAACTGAAAACTTCATATTTACTCTTTAGAAAACATACCCATATCCTTCTACTATAATCATTAATAAATGAAACATAATATGTGAATTTACTAATCAAAGGAGGATCTACAGGACCAAACACATTAGAATGAATAAGATCCAATACACTATAAGATTTATGAGAACTCAAGCAAAACTGAATGTAGTTTTGTTTTCCATAAATGTAATTCTCACAAAAATTGAATTCAAGATTACAATCAGACAAACCTTCAACAAGGTTTTTATTTTTCAAGGTCTTAGACCCTTTTATCCAATGTGACCAAGTCTTTGGTGTCATAACATAGTTTTCTCTATAGGTAACTTTGATTTAGAAGAAAGAGCACCCTTGGGTACCAAAAATCCATGACCATCTACTGAAGGTGAAACCCTCACTTCTTCCATAGACTTGCTTTTCACAAAAGTACTATTGCACTGAACAATGCATGCATCGAGCTTATACAATGTGCCATATATGACACCTCTAGAAATAACCATAGTACCTTTGACCATCTTGCATTAGAAAATACTACCTGCACACCTACATCTATTAGTTTTCTCACGAATAAAAAATTTCATGCTAAACTAGGGATATGCAACACACCATTAATCCTTTTTATTTTACCATCAAGAAACCTGATTTTAACTTTACCACAACCAATAATTTCTGAATGAGAATCATCACCCAAGTACACCTTACCTCCATCAAATTATTCATATTCAAAAAAAAAATCTCTATTAAAGGTCATATGGAAAGATTCACCTAAGTCAATTAACCATGCATCATTACCTGCACGAGTTGCTAAAGCTGCAATGAATGTGTCACCATATTCCTTCTTAGACTTAGAATCGAAATCAAATTTCTTCTTTTTCTTCTTCTTTTCTTCTCTACAGTCCTTACGAACATGTCTAGGCATACCACAATTCCAACAAATAACTTTGGACTTTCTAGGAGACTTAGATCTCCCCTTGGGCTTGGATTTGTCATGCTTCTCATTCTTCTTCCCTTTTTCCTTATGAACATTTAGGGCCTCCTTAGTAGTGATGGATACATTCCTCCTCATCTCTTCAAAAAGTAAAGAACCCACCACATCTTCAGCCTTCAAAATAACATAAGTACTCCCAAAAGCCATAACAAGAGAATCCCATGACTCAGGCAAAGAACAAAGCAAGATCTTAAATTTCTCCTCCTCATCCTAGATCATGACACCAACTAATTCCAATTGAGCCACCAACATATTGAATGCTTCTAGGTGATCTGTGATTCTTCCACCCTCTTCCATTCTCAAGGAATATAATTTCTTCCTCAAGAAAATCTTGTTCACTAAAGCTTTGGCTTGATACATCCCATTGGGCTTCTTCCATAGTTTTTTTGTAGAGGTCTCCTCATGAAATTGATTAAAATAGTCTTCCAAGAAAATTCTTATTAGACCCTTGGATTTATGGTCCATAATATTATATTGAGTAGCTTGAGTAGGATCTACAAGCCTTGAAACATTCTAATCAACAACATCCCATAGATCTCGATCTATCAACAAATCCTCCATCTTTAGCTTCCACATGTCAAAATTATTTCCAAAAAAATTATTCACCTCTATTCTCCTTGATGAACTTGCCATCTAAAAATTCTTGCAACAAGATCACAAAGTGTCTTCCACACAAGCTCCCACTCAAATCTGGATTAGTTCAAAAAATACAACAACCCACAACTGAAACCAAAGGTGACCAAGCTCTAATATCACTTGTAAGGAAGCTAAGGTAGTGGAAAAACTTCCTACACTAATCTTGAGAGGAGAATAATATAAAAATTTATAGATCATAAATAGTTACAAAAAATTAAATAAAATAAACATAAATATCATGCATACCACGACACAATGATTTATGTGGGGAAAACCCTTTTGAGAGAAAAAACCCCACACTTCAAAATCTTCCAAATATCTTATTCAAAAATAAAAAAGATTATAATATACTTGCAGAGCAAGCTTCTCACATGATTATCACCACCAAAGATCAAGAGACAACATGACTGCTATCAGACTCTCAAAAGACATCACACTATCGTAGCCGTAATATAACACCCTCATAAAATAGGGTTACATTCTAGGGAAAGATAGGCCAACAAAATATCTTCCATTAGATCTAAAACCTAATAAAAAAAGATCCAAATTTATAATATATCATTATTTAATGAATGTTGGCCATTTAGGATTTTTTGTTAACACGCTCACATTTCACTCTATGCTACCAATGTATACACCTATCAGTGTAACTAGGAAATATATATATACATCCTATCAACAATAAACCTTATATACTTGCAAGGTTGAGACACATTTTCCCAACAAGTCATGTGGTGTGAGGCTCCCGAATCAGCTATCCAACTATCCTTCAATGAATCCAAGCCTCTAGCTATAAGGGCACGTCCCTTAGTAGGTTTAGGAAGATCAATGTTGTGTCTTTTTATGGATTCTTTGAAAGTTGCAATCCTCTTATGAAAAAATTTTCTATCATGATTTTGTAATCCAAAAAAGTACAATGAAGTTTCTTTTTAAATTTGTAAGTCTTCTTTCTTGACTATGTGGATGATGTGGCTTATGTGCCAATTGGAATCTTTTGCTTAGATGATGGCTCATTTTTTGAAGCTGATTTTTTATTAGGTTTATTAGAAGGATTCTTTTATTTTCCCTTAGATGTTTGGACAACGAGTAGTTGACTTTTTGAAGAGATGATAGTATCCATAGATATTACTTTATTGTTATCTTGTAATTCTATCAAAAAATTGTTTAAAATATAACATTACATGTGTTGGTCCAAGAGCATCCATGGTAGAGTGAAAGGAAGAAACAAGTATCTGATAAGGACCTCTTAACTTTGAAAAAAACAAGAATACACACTCTTTATCTATTCTTGTTTTACCACAAAATTGAAGTCTATAAATCAAAAAATTAAATTGAACCAAGAAATCTTAAATATAAGAGAAGGAATTTGGAGTGAATGTTGTTAATTCAACATCAAATTGAAGAATATTGAATTCATCAACTTTACCAAAGAGATCATCAAATTTGTTCCATGTTTTCTTAGATGTACAACTAGAAATGTGAAATGTGAAATTATTTAAAACAAGACTTGTTATTCACATTTTTTTTAGGCAAAAGGCTAATAGCCTATATAATATATTATTAATAATAGTAAGTAATTACAAAATTTCCCAAGAGGGCCTAATTACAAAAGTGCCCAAGAGGGCCTAAGTAATTACAAATGTGTCTGATCTCCTATAGTCCGGTCTAAGAATCCCGCCATACCATTAAACTCATCACAATCAAACTTAGTGAAATTTGACTAACTCCTTTGTTTCTGGTAAACTACTCAAATTAGCTAGTTAATTGAATTTGTTTCATAGTAACCATTTTCCATAATCCCTTAGATTGAAGTAATTATTGTACTTTGAATTTCTATTTGTGGAAATTATATGGAGTTAAGCTGATTTTAGGATCCATGATGCACACATAACAAGAAACTTGAATTGTGTCTTAAGAACCCCTCAAAATTGTATTATATTTGATTGTAGACCTCCCAAAAAGTTGCAAAACGAGAATTACAATCTTGTCAAGTTTGGAATCCAAATCATTCATTTATAACTCACGAAGATGTTTACAAATAGTAAGAGAAGAGTCTTCTTAAACTAAATTTTGATTACAAATTTGGAATCCTTATAAAATTCTGATGAATTTCAAAAAAGAAAATTGAAATTTTGATAAACGAGGTGAAAGTTATGCCTTGTCAAAAATTACACAAAGTACATTAATTTTCAGAGGGTTAAAAATAGATTAAAAATACAATTTATAAAATATCTCAATGGTAAAATGTCTGGCTCGAAAAGAGATTTTCAATGACTATTCATAATTGAAAAAATACCCCCCATTTACAAGTTATGGCAAAATGAAAAAAATAAACCCCCTTTCAAGCTTTGATGGTTAGTTAAGTAGTTTGTGTAAACCACTAATGGTTTTGCTAAATTTCTAGCAATTAAAATTAAATGTTGTGGTTTACAAAACTATATCATGATAACATAAAATTATAAATATCATTTAATGCTAAAATAAAACCAAGTCATATTAGATAAGGAGTTGTTGGTTTGATTAAGCCAAGGGAGAAAATATTGAATAAACAGGTGTTGGTAATGCCTCCTTAGAGAGCTCCTACTTTGGCTAATTGTGATGCACCTATCACAAGATTGTTAGAAACTATTTTCCATGTATGTAAAGAATGAGAGGTTGTGAGTATGCTATGATCTAGAACAATGATACAAATGTTACATAATATACTTCAATAATGACTTTTTCATAATGAAGATTCGTCACTTGAAAGAGGTTGAAGGTCACATATAGAATCCCTAACATGTTGGTGACATGTTATTATGGCAAGCTATGGGAGATAGGTTGCTTATGAAAATACCTTAGACATAAGCTTGAACCAGTCTATAGAAAATTTAGATGAAACCCTGAAAATAACAATTATCACATGCCAAAATAATGATTTTGACCAAAAGGGCATAATGGGCAGAGGGAAATTCAACCCTCTACTATTTTTTTTTGCATTTTTTATAAAAAATCTATATGGTATATATTTGTACAATATTGTACCATACAATAGGATAAAATTCCAAAAAAAATACAAAAATTAAAAGTTACTATTTTTCATGAAATGAAAAGTAATTCTTTATTTCTCAGGCCTTCCAAATGCAATGATAGTGTCCATTTGGTTCCACAACACTTCGTTGATAGGGCTGGAAAATTTATTCACCAAAAACTAATAAATAACTTGTGATCAATGCTCTGATTCCATGTTGGAGTAGAGAATAATGAATGCAATATTCAAACTACCATGAAATGAATCAAGCACAATGGAAAATCCAAATAACTACCATAGAATGTGTATAATAAAATGATTACTCCTTGTTTATATAGAACAAGGAAGAGGTAGAAAGGTGAAATAAAAAGAATAACTAACCCTCAAAGTGATGTGACACATTTAGAACACTTGTGACAAGTGTGGAGGCACATGCCAAGTGTTAATGAGGTGAAATAACTAAACCACTAAGTGAACTTATCCTAGTTTGAATATGAATACTAGGTGTAGGAACTAGATAAAGATAACTAGATGCATAAAGACACTTTTCACACTAACACGAATAACTATTCAATTACTAATTATTTAAAAATGGTTGCTTTGAATAAGTGTAACTAATACCCCTTAAGAAAATATAATTCAAGATTAAAAGTTCATATAATGTAAGAATGGTGCAACAACAACGAAGGTTGTTAGATGGGAATGGGCATGGGTGAAGGATTTTGAATGCTGAGGATGATGTTGGAAAATATGGTGAGGATGGGGACACAGATCCTGTTGCTGATGGGATGGTGCTAGTTATGCATCTTCTTCTTGGGATCTTCTTGGTTTATGGACAAATGGAGGGGGGCAGCTTGGGGTTGTTGTGCTTGGCCAGTGTGCCTTTTGGCTGTGAGAATCTTGATATTGGTTTGTTGCAGGTGGCTAGCCTGGCTTGTAGCTTGTGTTTGGAAGATGCAGCTTGCAGTGGTTGTTTGCTTCCATCATTTCTTTTTTTGGTGCATTTTGTGAAGTCTCCTTTTCCTGTTAATTCTATTGTTGGCCCCTCTATGGCTTCTTGTTGGCCTCTATCTGGGCCTCATTATGTGGTGTGTGAGGGGGGATATTTTTTTTGTTGTTGGGGCTTTTTTGTTTGGGCCTTGTTCTCTCTGGTTGCTACTTTGGGTTGGGTAGGAGTTCCCCTATGTTTTCTTAGCTTGTCTTTTGTCCCTTGCTTTGTGTTGATGATATTTCTTGGTGGGGATTTTTTTCTATTTCTCTACCCTTGGTCAATTTTTTGCCTTGGATTTTTGTCAGTTGCTTGGGGTCCTCCTCTTGCTTCTTTGTTGTCCCTTTCTCTTGGGCTCTCTGTGGGAGCTATTGTGTTCCCCTCCTAGTTTCTTTGCTTCATTTTTTATTAGGGGCTTGGTCTATTTTTTTGGCATTGTGGTTTGTGTTGGTGGTATCCTCAGCTGGTTCCTTGGTTTTTAACTCTCAGTTTCTGTAGAGGGTTATTTTCCCCCTTTGGTGCTCTTAAGTTCATTTTGCAGGTTGGGGGTGTGTTATTCTTGACAGTTGGGCTCCTTCAAATGGAAATTCTTAAGGCCCAAAAGTTTCTTCACTCAAGATTGGTTGTGGTGTGCTCTTTTCCTTCTTCCAAGCTCTAGTTTACTGCTAGGTCAAAGGATGCCTTCACTTTCCTTTCTATGGGTGTAGTTGCTTTCTATCAGGTTTCTACAACTGATGTCTTCTATGGAGGTGGAGGTTGCTCCTATTGAGGTGGAAAGGGGTGTTGTGGACCAGGTGGGAAGCTCTATATCTTGTGGTAAAGGATCTCTCTTCATCCTCTCCTATAGAGGGGTTCCCTCTCCTATTGAGGTGGAGGTTGGGTTGGTGTTTCCAACTGATTGGTGTTATGAGTTGGTTTGTTGCAGCCCGGTTGCTTTGTTGTTTGAATGTTTTAGGAAGTTTCTTTTAGTTTCTTTAGGTTTAAGGTCCCCGCCAAAACCTAATTGTAAAGGGTTTATGGTCCCTTCAAAACATGTTATGGGGTCAAGGTCCTTGAAAAACATGGTTAAGGGTTTAAGGTCCCTTCAAAAACCTTTGGGTGTAAGGTCCTTGTAAAACCTTTATACAACATGAGCTTTCTAGTTTTATTCTTAGTGTTGCAGCTGATGGGCTGCTGATGGTATTTGGATTATCTTTGGTGCAACATGTTTTTCTTGGATAGGGTTTCTAGGCCCTTCAAAACTGGACTATAATGGGTTTCGGGTCCCATAAAAACCTACTTTTCCTCATCAAAAACTAATACCCCTTAAGGAATTTTTCCACCCTTTCTCCTATATTTAAGGAGGTACTCTCTCATTTGAGAGTGTGTGAATTTGAATATTTATAATGAATTATATCATTATGCACATGAGGTATTATTGGTCATGTGGAAGTATATGGAGGAGTGTCCCCAAGTTCAATCTATTTTTCAATGGACCATTTTTTGTAAATGTTAATAAAATTATTCTTTATGGGTTTTTTTTTTTTTTACTTAAAATGGGTTTTCCTATGTATGTATTTGATTATTATTTTATTTATAATTATTAGTATCCTAATATCCTAATTTATAATAGATATCCTTGGGAAGATCTCTATATTTTACATGAAAATCAATAATATCCTTAAACAATGAGTTTTGGGCTTAATGTTTTATATTCTCGGCCTCCTTATTTAAAAAATTAGGTCAATTAAATCTTGTAATTTAAATAAGAATATAATTTTGTGTGTGGTTATGAGTGGTATCTGGATTATTTCCCTTATAAGAACTTACTTCACCCATCATTTTTCTAGGAATATTCATATTACTATCCATCTTGTGAAGAAATTGATCCATCATATCAATCAATAGATCAAACTTTCTTCTGGCATGATTTATAAATTATTTGTAATCATTCTCTTCTCTTTATACCATATGTTTATTCTCTACAATGGGTTATGTAGGAGATGATTGAGTCTCTACACTCTCTATGAATTGGTCTTATTTGTTAATCTCCCTAAAGTGATATTTGGTTGCTCTACCACTAAACTACATAAAAATAAAATATGAAAATTTGAATCTTAAATACATAGGTTGGAAAGATCACAAGCTTTGATAATATCATAATGTTGAACAAAAATAATAATGCAAGTCCAATTCTTAACCTTCCACAAATATTTATTATTGGAATAACAAAGCTATTAGCCCTAAAATTCACTTATATCTTATATAACTCAAATTAAATATATTGTTTATGCATGAGCAATATCATTAAATTTTAAATAGAAAGTAATAGAAATAACTCTCAATCTTGTTATTATAATGAAAAAATAATAATTAACGTAAATCTTGATCTCTTTCTTATTATAATATTGGTAGAATTGCATTCAAATAGTTTTTAAATATCGTTAACTACAACATCAATTTAGAACAACAATAATATAAAATTAGAGCAATACAATGTGGTAGGAATCCGCATCTAATAATCCTCAAATATGACCTATGTATGAGATCATCCTCTAAAATCACTAGATTTTCATCCTAGGATTCCCATGCTTGAACCCAAGTGCTCAAGATAGATTCTGAAAGGAATTTGATTAAGTGATAGATTATAATGCTTGGTGAAGAAATTCACTCTTTTATATCCACCATAAATAGAATAGGTTGACCACCAAATATAACCATAACTTTAAATTTGAATAATGATCATTGATGAGAAATATTCCACTTTGAAATAAATGACACCAAAAATAAACTACTTGTTGGGGAATTAGGAAGGGAACAAAATAATAGGAATATATATTGGGTGTTATGATATTTCTTGAAAATATTTATAAAAAAATTAGAATTGTAGTAGACCACTTTGAGGGGGTTACCTCCAATAATAAGAAAATATGATATGAATTGAATAATTGATGATATGATCCTATTGGAGAGAGTTTTCTTCCTTATTTATAGGCTAAACTATGTAGGGACATACCCTGTCATCCTAATTAAGATGTATTTGTTGCTAGTATGAAGGTGTTATTATTGATGTCAACAAGTCTATGTTGTCATTGATGATAGTAGTGCAGTGGTTGAGAAGAGATTGTTTCTTTGATAAGTTTCTATTTATGGTTTAGATATAAAGGATACTGAAAAAATTGATAAAATAAGGAAACAAGGTGTTGCAGAGGTGTTCTGGTTTTGCTTCGCATTTCTTCTAGGGTGAATATTAGTGTTTGTGGTCTAGATACATTGGTTAGAGATGTACAAAATTTCTATATCCATAATTTTAGCTTTTGTATCACTGGTCAAAGGAAGTTGTGTTCACCAGTGTGTGAACTGGTTTTGTAGTATTGTGGACAATGGTGTCTGGGAGAAATGTATGTACTCCACATTTCTCTACAGTTATTTCTTAGGTCTTGTGATCTTGGAGGATATTTGATGGTGTTTTTCTCTTGCTTGTGTCAAAATGATTCATGGTTATGTCTATCAGAAGAAGGTCTTCTGAGTTATAGAGTGTTGTAGTGTCTCACAATTTTTTCTAGATAAGTAGAATGTTTATAATATTAAAGTGAGATTTGTTGCAAAGGAGTTTGTTGGTTTTCGGGATGTTCTTGGATCACATTCAGATGGATTTTGTTGATTGGAAGTTTCAGATTGATTTAAGGAAGCATGTACTTAATGCTTTATGATGTTTGCATGGGTAACGACCAACCTGGTGTTTACACTACATTCAAATATGGTTCAAGTAATTAATGAAGGTGTAACATGGTGTGTGAGATTTATTTTGGGTCCCAATTAAGTTTTGTTTTGGTCCATTTTCGTTCCTTTCCATCGCATGAATGTTTAGTGTTGAATTAATTTGAAATTACAAAGTGTGAAGCATGTATTTCTGACCTTGGAGAGTTTTCGAGATTGAGGATGGTATAATTATGTTGAGATGATGATAGTTGTCAAGATAGAAAGGATAGGTGTGTATGATGAAAGTGATGCGAATTGTCGAAGAGTAGAGTATGAGTTTGAGCAGAGCAGTGTGAACCTCAAAGTGTTGGACTTCTAAATATAGTGAGTAGAAGGTGTCCGCAATCATTCAAACAAGAATACGAAAGTGTTGGAGCTATTGTGGTGGATTCTCTATTGCATTGAGAAGTTTTTCTCTGTGTAACATTTCTCTTCTATCTTCTTTTTCTTTCTGTGGTACTAAGCCTTGGCTATGAGCCTTTTTGGATAGTGCATCCTATTCTAGCAGCAAGCCCTTGTACCAATTTTGTAATTACTTATATTTTGAGCTAATCCTCACTGTGGTTTTTCCCTCATTGGGTTTTCCACATAAAAATAGTGTTCTCTTGTGTATGGTGTTGCTATTTCAGTTTCTGTTATCTACTTTTCATGATCAAACATTATAATAGATTAAGGGTTTAATGAATGCATGTGGATTTGATTACTATTGAGGGTTTTGATGTTTTAATTTGGTACACCTGATTCACCCCCCATCTTAGTTTCCTTTTTCATTCAACAATTGGTATCAGAGTAAGGTTCCTTGGAGAAGAGCTTAACCGCTTGAGGTAGATCCTAGATGGAGAACAAGTTGGATTTCCCTAGATTTGATGGTACAGACTATGCATTCTGGAAGACAAAGATGGAAGGATATTTGGCATCTCATGGGTATGATATTGAAAAAGAAATAAAGACTCAATATACTGCACCTACGAATGGTCCAAGCACAAGTGATGAGATTAAGGCACATGAGGTAAATACTAAGGAAATATTTATCATTGTGAATAGTATTACAAATTCTGAATTGGTAAAAATTATGAATCTTAAGACTGCTAAAGATGTTTGGGATAAGCTTGAGAGCATTTATGAAGGAGATGATAAGGTTAAACAAGTAAAGTTATAAAATTTGAAGGCACAATTTAAGACCCTGCGAACGTCTGAAGATGAAACAATTACAATCTACATGCAGAGGGTTGATGAGCTGGTAAGTGCAATGAGAGGTCTTGGTGCACAAGTCAAAGAACCTAGGGTGGTAAAGAAAGTTCTTAGATCTCTTCCTAATTCTTACAATGAAAAGGTTTCTACTATTGAGGAAGTTGCAAATTTTAATACTTATTCTAGAGATTAGTTGCTTGGTACACTAACTTCATTTGAAATGAGAAAACTTGGTTTGAAAAATGGTATAAAAGTGGAGACTACTTTCAAGGCTGGAAAATCAAGAAAGGTTGAAGATTCATATGGAGAAGATCTTGATGATGTGGAAGCTAACTTTGTAAGAAGGATGAAAAAGGGCACCGATAAGTACAAAGGTAAACTACCTTTCAATTTTTTTGCTATGGAAATTTAGGTCATTATGCTTCAAGATGTCCAAATAGAGATGTGAACAATAAAAGTAAGGAGAACAAAGGAAAGATGATTAAAAGAAGTTACTATGTTAGAGAAGATGCCAGTATCTCTGATGATGAATTTGATTATGTAGATGTTGATGAAAATGAATGCGTGTTCCTAGCTTTAAAAGACGAATCTACTTCTACTAACTTTGAAAGTTGTTTGAAGGAAAGTGTTTTGGAGAAGGTTGAAGGTACTTCGGTTTTTTCTTTTCATGTTAAACATGATAAAAAATATTAGGTTGTTGATAGTGGCTTCTCTAATCACATGATTGGAGACAAAATTAAGTTTGTTAATGTTTCCCATTTTCATCTCCAACTCAAAATGGCCCTATACACACTCAAAAAATTTATGAGGGACACCTGTTAAGTCAAAACCAACTCTAGGTGATTCTAGGATGGTTAATGAGTTATGTTCTAGGTGATTAAGGAATGCATAATGTCCTTCATATAGGTGATTAATGGAATTACATTCATTTAGGTGATTTTAGGGATTTAAAATTACCAAAAGAGGGAAAAATGCAATATTCATTCTCAACAAGCCTTATATTTCATTAAGGCAGGTTTCAAAAAGAACTTATTCTAAGGTAATGGAAAATTTTGAGCAAAACATAAATAAGAAAGTTATGAAAATGGGGCACCAAAATGGTAGAAAGAGGGAAAAGTAAAGTTTGAGAAAAGAAATTACGACAAGTGGAAGACCAGGTTTTAAGTGCCAAATAATGAAAAGGGGAATCTTTTGACCACGTTGCAAGAGAATATTTAGGGTTTTTGTTTCAATGGTGTTGAAGAGATTTCAAGGCATGTTGCAAGAAAGAACCTAAGGAATAGAGGGAACATTTTTTTTCTCTAGATAAGTCTCCTTTATTGGAATTGAAAGCTCTCTATGTTGTGTCACAAGGAAATGAAGGCAAGTCGCAGAAGTTCCAGATATTAGGGGGCATGTTGAAGAATCATTTCCAGGTATGCCTCCACAATCATCATATATTTTCGAAGTGTTGGTTTTATCTTTATTTTCCAATATGTCATGGTGTGAGGATTTCAAAGTCCCTATTCAAATACCATAGTTAGAAAGGGTAGTCTAAACTCATGATTAAGTCATTAGTGACAAAGTGAATGATAGATTTCCTTAAAGATTATTCAATAAGGAAGTGTCAAAGGGTAGTCCACAATGTCAAGTAAATGGAAGAAATTTAATATAAAGAATAAAGGAGCCCTAGAAAGCTAATGACATGTGACAATGGTAATTGTGGTGATTGAAATAAAGAAAAAATGAGATGATAGTGATCAAACCCTTCCAAGATAAGTAAGAGGGAAGTCAAGTCAATACTGTTGAAGTGCAAACTATGAAGAGAAAATAGGCCTTGGATGACCTCACAGTCCTTGGTCTGATCAAATACAATCCAAAATGCATGAAAAGAATGCACATGAAGGGTATAAAAGATCTTTAGGAATTACATAACAATGCTTCATCAAGCAATATGGCCTTAGGAGCACTGTTGTATTTACAACTTACATGATTATAAGGGAAATGATGCAGGGAAAAGTTGTATGGATAGTTAGATGATATTGCAAGATACATGCATCTTGAAGATTTTGAGGAAGGGTTAAGAACAAAATGAAGAGCCCACAAATGTTGTCATTGATGAATGGTAGCCATGTAATATGTCAATGACAACAATAGTGAGGCAACTGAGAAAAAAAGATGATCCTAAAATTATAGACATCCATGATATCATAGGAAATGAAAGAACTATATACAAATGATTGTTGAAGATTATAGGATAAATAATATGATGGAAAATCCTATATATAAGGTCTATGCAAGGATCAAATCTGCAAAAAAAATATGTGGAGTGAAGTACAAAATCAATGAAAAAGCTTAAGGAAAAGTGTTTCAAGAAGACAAATCAAAAACATTGAATGAAAGTGGTGATCAAGATGGAAAGAGAAACATTAAGATGAAAAGTCTTCCACAGTCTTGGTGGAAGTATGGAGACCTTAATAGGCTTAGGGATAGTGGGTACAGGTGACAGTTGTGACCAAAGAGTAATAAATGTTCCATGGTGGATACATCCCATGACTTTAAGTAAAGGGAAAGTAGAATCATGGAGATGAAGAATCTTTCATAATGCAATCCACATGACCTATGAATTCCAATATATAATTACCAACCTGTGAGAGATAGGTAATCCAAGGATATCAAGCACAAATCAATGATAAAGAAATTTAATGAAGTGTATAAGTGACAATTTATAATCCTATGCATGCTCATGATGGAACCAAGGTAGAGGATCATACCAGTGTAGAAGCCAAATAAAATGGTGGATAATGGAAAGGTTTCATGCCAAGTAACCAAGAGGACATAGTCATAGTCATATAAATAAGGATAGTCTTATGAGAAAATATGATAGACTTGTGAGGTTTTGGAAAGGTTTGGAAGAATATGGAAACAAGTTTCAATGAGCAATGCAACTCTTAGCAAGCAAAAAAGAAATTAGGCACTCAAAGGAAAGCAATCAAGACAGTCATTTTAAAGAAGACCTTGATGACTAAAGGAGAGCACAGTCCATAGAGGGTAGTGAGTAAGAAGTTTGAATGAGGACAGTCCTATAGCAGTGAGTTTTCATCATAAAGGGAAGAACTAGGGTCATAAAGATGATAGTTCTTGAGTGACTTGAAGTCATGAATATCACAAGGGTAGAGCAATGTTCAGGTGTTCATGAGTGATGGGATAGTCATAGAAAAGGGTACAAAACCAAACACAATAACTTTTTCCACTATTATCTCCATATATGGAAAGGTTGGAAAATACAAAAGGCTACATATATCTTCCATAAGTTATAGTCCTTTGGAGTCCAGATAGATGATATTCTATATTAGTACATGATTGTGGTATATGAGAGGGAAGGTCTTGTGGGCCACACAAATTTCCTTCTTTCAGAACTTAAATAGTCTAATGATGTATCATTTAATTTCATAAATTTTGGTACTTGCAAAGGACCTGCTAAGGGAGTATCCACTATGAAGTTCAACTTTTTTTTCCAAACTAATATTTCCCAAAAATATGATATGCAAAATAGGGGGTTTTGTCGTGAGAGTGCAAATAGATAATGCTATTGAATGAATAAAGTAGAGTGGTAGATGGTGCAGGGCACTTGGGTCTTCATGATGTAAAAGGGATCAAATGTTATTTTTTGTGTGTTTTAGTCACTTTTGTTTCTAATAAGGTCTTTTAAGATAGTGTTTCATGTTTTGGGTCGGTTTGGGTCATGTGGGGTTAGTTTTGTAGGAAGATGTCAATTTTGCAAAAAGTTGCAAAAAGTTGCACAAGTAACTTTTGCATTTTTAGTTATTAGGGAAGCTGAACCATTGGGGATTTGAAAAATAGTTGTGAATGGTTGGTTTTAGTTTGTAAATGCTTAAATAAGCCTTGTGAAGGCTGAGACAAGCTTCTGGTGTGAAGTTTTTGTGTTGAGCAATAAAATACTCTATTTTCTATGTTTTAGAGGCTTAATTTGCTACTACACAGACCTGTACAACTCCGTATGGCCTGGGAGTGATAAAAAATTGATTGTAATTCATGGTGCATTGAATCCTTATTCTTTTGCATTTGATTTCATCAGGATTGGATTAAGTTAGAGCATATTTCCTAAAAGTTGTTTGAAACCCTCATTAGTGTGTGGTATGACTATAAATAATGTATTTCTATCCATTCCACCTATGAATAGACTTCAAACTCTATGGAATGGATGTAGGTAGGTTGAGTTTTGTGTTCACAATGTTGCAGGTGTAGGGGATGGTGTTAAGTGCAAGTTTGGTGATGCCCTAGCTTAATTAACCTCATGTATTAGGCATAGGAGATGCATAGGAGTTAGGGTTTGAAGAAAAACTATTAGGTAGTGATTGAAATTGATTGGAAAGGGTTTAATAGTCACTATATGATGTGTTTGAGCCATTTTCATGGAGATTTAAATCTTGGAGTGTGAAAACCTTGTTGAGACCTAGTGAAGCAAGCCTAATTAGGCCTTATTCCAAGCATATCAGTCCCATTTTGGCCTCTGTGTTCCAAAACAACCCCACCTTAAATTGAGATATGTTTCTAAAGGGAATAAAGGGTATCTAAATCTATAATTAGATTATGGATGTGAAGTATTTCATGAAAGTTGTGTTGGAAAAACCACTTATGGAGTGCTACTAGGAGTTGGTAGACTCAAGGAGAGAAACCCACCATCAATTGCTTGCAAACTTGAAAAAAAGGTTGATTTGGAATAAGTTGGACCTAACCACCCCTGTTATACATGAAATTGGTATCAAAACATAGGTTTGGTCATGAGAGGAAAAGGTTGAAGTGAGAAAGAAGCAAAGATGCCTCCTAAAGGAAATCCAATTGCTAGAGAAATGGGAGAGATGAAGGAAAAGCATGCCAAGGAGATAAGAAATGTAAAGGAGTCTCAGGAAGCTATCCTAGCTAGAATTGTTACACTTGAATCAAACCAAAGGAGAGGTGTGGTCACTGGAGATATGAGTGACCAAGAGGAAGAGGAAGAGGGTGAGAATGAAAACCCTCAAGAAGGATTCCAAGAAGAAGAGTTGGATCCTAATGAGCAGAGGATGGACAAGCTACTAAAGTAAATCAAGGAAGATAAACACAAGATAAAGATGGATATACCTATGTATGGAGGGAACTTGAATGATGAAGATCTCTTGGATTGGATTGCAACACTTGATAATTATTTTGAATGTGAAAACATACTAGAGGAACAAAGGGTAAAGTTGGAATTTTTTTTTTGAAGAGTCATGCCCTACTTTGGTGGGATTATGAGTAGATTGAAAGGAGGAAGAAAGGAAAGTAAAAAATTATCTCTTGGGACAGAATGGTGGCCAAGCTTAAGGGTAAGTTCTTACCAGCTGATTATGTAATTCAATTGTACAAGAAACTTCAAAATTTGAAACAAAGAGATATGGATGTCAAAGCCTATATTGAGGAGTTTTATAAGCTAAGTATAAGAGTAGGTCATATGGAGGATGATGTGGAGAAGGTGGCTAGGTATCTCAGTGGGTTAAGGTTTAACCTTCAAGATGAGTTAAGTTTGACAAACCCAAGAATGTAGAGGAATGCTATTAATTGGAAATTAGGGTTGAAGAAAATCTAAAGAGAAGGAAAGACAAACAAAATAGGGGAAGAGGCAGAAATTATAGAGGAAGAGGTTCTTTTCTAATCCAAGGTAGTCATATGAGAGCCAAGAAGATACAAGAAAATTCCAAGAACAATTTGCAGATGCAAGAAGTGGATTTAGAGGAGGTAGATTAGGCTTTAGAGGCAGATTTGGAGGTCAAGGAAGAGGATCTATCGGGTTCAAAGGAAGGTGTTATTAGTGCAACAAGTTTGGACATCAAGCATGGAAATGAAATTAAAATCAGGCCACTACTTTAGTTGGAGGAGAAAGAAGAACTCAATTGGTGCAAGAAGAGGACAATGAGAGTGTAAACTCTCCATCACAACATGCTTCTCCAAAAGTTGGTGAATCACTCATGGTAAGGAAAACCCTCATCAAAGTATCAGTAGAGAATGAGCTACCACAAAGGAATAATCTCTTCAAGACAAATTGTAAGTTCTTGGGTAAGGTTTGTAAAGTTTTAATTGATTTAGGTAGTACATATAATATGGTTTCAATTGAGATGGTTGAAAAGCTTAAGTTGCAAAGGATACCACATGCTACTCCTTAGAAAAATTCTTGGTTAAATGAGGGTCAACATGTTTTGGTGAAGGAACAAAGTTGGGTGGAGTTTCATATAGGAGGGTATAAAGACAATATTTTGTGTGACATAATACCCATGGATGTATGCCATTTGATGCTCGGGAGGCCTTGGTAATTTGATAGGCATGCTATGTATGATGGAAGGAGGAATACTTATGAGATAGAAAAAGATGGGATCTCCTATACCTTGACACCATTGAAGGAGGACAAAGGAAAAACCATGGGATCTAATGTGATGATGGCAGGTGGGAAGGATTTCATAAAAATAGAAGAAGAGAAGGACAGGGACCTTGCAGCCACTCCAAAATCTAGAGACATTATGACAACAGAAATGAAGAATGACTTGATTTTGGGGATTCGAGATTGGCTTAAGAAGTATGTCGCTATGATGATAGGAGGAGTGCTCCATTCATTTATTTCAAAAAGGTATATTGTTCATTTTATTTCTTTCATACTAGAGGTTAATATACCTAAGCAAGCAGTAGTTACAGGCACACAACAACAGATGGAAGAGATGGGAAGCAAAGGTGAAGAGGTCAAGAATAAACTGCAAAGGAATGGGGACAAGACTGAGGACACACCTAAAGTGAATAAGAAGGAAGTTCATTACAAGGAAGGGGGAAATGTGGTTGTAGGTGATAATGCAAGTTTAACAACATTCTCAGATGAGGAAGGAGTCAAAGATCATCCATTAAGTAGGCCTCTGAAGTTGGAGTATGTCCTAGATGCCAAGAAACTCAAAAAGGCAAGGGACAATGCCTATTTCTAGTAGTTAGTCCATTGGAAGGGTTTAAAAAATGAGAATGTCACTTGGGTGTTAGAGAATGACTTGATTAAGCCTAAATTCAATGTTGCAGCATTGTCCTCAATGTGACTTGAGTTCATTTTGCCCTGGGAGTATGGTGTAGGGCACCTAGGCCTTCATGATGTAAAAGGGATCAAATGATATTTTTTGTGTGTTTCAATCAATTTTTTTTGTAATAAGATCTTTTAATACCATGTTTCATGTTTTGGGTCAATTTGGGTCATGTGGGGTCATTTTTGTAGGAAGATGTCAATTTTACAAAAAGTTGCAAAAGCAACTTTTACATTTTTGGTTATTAGGGAAGGTGAACCATTGGAGATTTGAGAAACAATTGTGAATGGTTGGTTTTGGTTTTTAAATGCTTAAATAATCCTTGTGAAGGCCGAGACAAGGTTCCGGTGTGAAGTTTTTGTGTTGAGCAATAAAGATACTCTGTTTTCTACATTTTAGAGGCTTAATTTGCTTCTACAAAGATTTGTGCGGTTCTATATGGCGTAGGAGTGATAAAAAATTTATTGGAATTCATGGTGCATTAAATCCTTGTTCTTCTACATTTGATTTCATCAAGATTGGAGTAAGTTAGAGCATATTTCCTAAAAGTTGTTTGAAACCCTCACTAGGGTGTGTTCTGACTGTAAATAATGAATTTCCCTCCATTCCACCTATGAGTAGGCCTCAAACTCAGTGGAATGAATGTAGGTAGGTTGAATTTTGTGTTCACAATGTTGCAGGAGAAGTGGATGTGTTAAGTGCAAGTTTGGTGATGCCCTAGCTTAATTAACCTCATGTATTAGGCATAGGAGATGCATAGGAGTTAGGGTTTGAAGAAGAATTGTTAGGTAGTGATTGAAATTTATTAGAAAGGGTTTTATAGTCACCATATGATTTTTCTAATCCATTGGCATGGAGATTTAAATCTTGGAGTGTGAAAACCTTGTTGAGACCTAGTGAAGCAAGCCAAATTAGGCCTAATTCCAAGCGTAGCAGTCCCATTTTGGCCTTTGTGTTCCAAAACACCCCCACCTAAAATTGAGATATGTTGCTAAAGGGTATAAAGGGTATCTAAATCTGTAATTATATTTTGGGTGTGAAGTCTTTCATGAAAGTTGTGTTGGAAAAACTACTTATGGAGTGCTACTAGGAGTTGGTAAACTCAAGGAGAGAAACACACCACTAAGTGCTTGCAAACTTGAAAAATTGGTTGATTTGGAACAAGTTGGACCTAACCACCCCTTCTCTACATTAGTAGAGATCAAAGTGATAGTGATGTAAAGAACTTAGGAATGCACAATGATTAAGTGATGGGGCAATCATATGTTTCAAAGGCAGATTCAAAGGGTTTCAAAGTAATGGGTAAAAATAATAATGTCAAAGGCATCATGTGAAAAGGAGTTAGAGCCCATTCTATCAATGTCCAAGATACTACATTTCACTATGCTCTTCAGGGAGAGTATGAATCTGTAGAACATCTGGGTGTTGTATAATGGGCATGCAAGTGGTGAGAGATAGACGCCACAGGGGCTAGCAAAAGATTATGATTTGAATTAAGTAGTAATATGGTGTCAAGATTTGGAATAATCCAAAGTGACTGAATCTCCACATGGATTTAGATTTTTTCTAGATGGAAAATGGCTAGTGCTTTAGCTTTGCTAACCTTGGACAAGGAAGCTTGGAAAAATATTTACAGAATAATTAGTGACTCAACATGAAGAGTGAGTCAAGATCCTCCTAGTACGCCTTGGAGCCTGGAAGAGTTTCAAATTCAAAACTTCAGTCTTTGTAATCAATTTTACAACTTATAATGCAAATACCTCCTGATATTCAATAAAGAAGTTCATTTCCTTCTCAAACTTGTCTTGTTCCAACATTGTATGTGAATGTTTTGATTAAAATGTTGTGTTTTCTATCTAAAAATCCTTCATTTTTATCTTATTCCTTCAATGTTTAGTTCAAATGCAACATGTTATAGTGCAAGTCATTGATTTTGTATCAATTTTGTTGAATGCTAGTTATGAAAACATCACTTTTTTTCTTTCAAACAAACTTCAAACATTGAAACCTTTCATTTGAATCATTTATGAAAAACATATCAACTTGAGTTGTGAGGACTTTTAGCTTCATTATTGAGTTATTTTGCGAGTTTTAACAACAGATACAAGATATTTTCAGTTGGTGAATCACCCCTTAGAATAGCTTTCAGTTTCTCCAACATCCTTCTTCCTTTTTACTATCAAAATCAATAGTTCTTAGGATACATTCAAAGGGATCCAACCCATAATTTGGAGGTCTATCTTCACCATAGGGTACCCACAATCTAAAGATATTCCAATGGTTCATAGGATTAGCTGAGTCTAGGCTTAGCTAGGGTGAAAATCCTTAGTGACAACAGTTAAAATTGAGAAGTATGATGGAGGATTAGTCAATTTTGGAGATGTTCGGGAGCTAAGATTTGTGGAATATGTTCAATTAGTTTTGATGACAAGCATAATATTGAATATGTTTACTATGTTAAAGGTTTAAGGCATACTATTTTGAGTGTTGGACCAATGTGCAACAAAGGATATAATATTATGTTTAAGGATGAAATATGTGAGATCAGAAAAGGGTCCAGAACTGTGATTACTGCTGGTAAGAGGACAAATGGAAACATCTATCAGCTCAAGGGTGTTGATGGTCATTGCTTTGTGTATCAGATTAATAATAGTTGGATATGGCACTGGAGGATGTGTCACATGAATTTTGATAATTTGGTTAGAATCAGTTTAGTTCATGTAGTGAGAGACCTACCAAGAATCACAAAGCCTATCAATGTCATTTGCAAAAATTCTCAATTTGGAAAATAAATAAGGAGTAGTTTTAAAGGAAAGGAACAATATGCTACTGTAATACTGGAATTAATACATACAGATCTATGTGGTCCTACAAGCATGAGAATTCTTCAAGGTGATAGGTATTTCATGCTTTTGATTGATGATTACTCTAGAATGACATGGGATACTTTCCTTAGAGAAAAAAATGATGCACTAGATAGATTTAAAGTATTTGAAGCTATGGTTGAGAATGAAATAGATTTTAAAATCAAATGTTTGAGGTCTGATAGAGATGGATAATTCACCTCTAATGAGTTTGACATGTTTTGTGAAGTTCATGGAATAAAGAGGCACTTGTCTTCCTCTATAACTCCTCAGCAGAATGGATTGGTTGAAAGGAAAAACCAAATTGTTCAAGAAGCTGCTAGTACTATGATACAAGAAGCTAATCTATTGGAAGTCTACTAGAGAGAAGCAATTCATATTGATGTTTATATACTTAATAGAGTTCAAGAAAAATCTAACAACAAAAAGACTCCCTATGAGTTGTGGTATGGAAGGATTCCTATTGTCAAGTACTTTAGATTATTTGGAAGCAAGTGTTATATCAAAAGAGATGAAGAAAACTTAGGAAAGTTTGATGCAAGTTCTAATGAAGGCATCTTCCTTGGATATTCTACTAAAAGAAAAAATTACAGATGTTACAACAAAAGACTAAGAAATATTGTTGAAAGTGCAAATGCTAAGGTTGATGAAGATTTGTAGAATTCAGTTGTTGTAGATGGATATGTTTTAGATGAACTTGCTTGTGGAGAAGAAGAAAAAGAAAAATCTAAGAAAAAAATTATAGAATGAAGAGGAAGAAGCTCCAGAAAAGACCCCTAAGTATGTGCAAAATAATCATTACGAAGAACAAATCATTGGAGACAAGAGGAAAGGAGTATTGACAAGAAGTAGAGCTACTGAAGCTAAGTTAAATTTGTGTTTACTCTCTAAAGTTGAACCTAAAATAGTGAGTGAGGCATGTAAAGATAAAAATTGGATGAAGGCAATGGAAGAAGAACTTATGTAGATTGAGAAAAATCAAACTTGGAAATTCATTCCTAGATTGGAAAATAAGAACATAATTAGAATTAAGTGGGTATTTAGAAACAAACTGAATGAGAATAGAGAAGTGGTAAGGAATAAAGAAAGGCTTGTGTATAAGGGTTACTCACAAGTAGAAGGAATATACTTTGAAGAAACATTTTCTCTAATGGCTAGGATGGAAGCTATCATTTTTTTTGGCATTCACAACATACAAGGATCTTAAAGTTTATCAAATGGATGTGAAGTCTACTTTCCTAAATGGTGAATTGGAAGAAGAGGTTTACATGGAACAACTAGAAGGATTTCAATTATCAAATCAATTGGATATGGTTTGTAGATTGAAAAAGGAATTGTATGGATTGAAGCAAGCTCCTAGAGCTTGGTATGCAAGATTGGACATATATTTGATACAACAAGGATTCAATAAAGGCAACAAAGATAGTAATCTTTACTTCAAATTTGAGGAAGAAAAAATCTTGATAGTGGTTGTGTATGTGGATGAAATTATCTTTGGAGGCAATGAAGCTATGTGTAAGAAATTTGCAGAAGAGATGCAGAAAGAGTTTGAGATGTCAATGTTTGGGGAGATGAATTTCTTCCTTGGGCTACAAATCAATCAAATGGATAAAGGAATTTTCATTTCACATTCAAAGCATGTCAAAGAGATTTTGAAGAAGTTTGGAATGGAATATTCCAAACCTATATGTACTCCTATGGTGAGTAGTTGTAAATTGAGCAAGGATGATGAATCACCTAAGGCTTATCAGAGCAAGTATAGATCTATGATTGGTGGTTTTATATGTTTAACCACTACTAGACTAGATATCATGCATGTAGTTTGTCTTGTGGCTAGATTTCAAGAAGATCCTAAAGAGACACATGTTGTAGCAGTGAAGAGGATATTCAGATACTTAAAATACTCTCAAGATTATGGCTTATGGTGTCCTAAGGATACTGATTCCACATTAAGTGCATACATATATGTATATTGGGTTGGTTGCGTTGATGATAGGAAAAGTACAAGTGGTTGTGCATTCTTTCTTGGATGTAGATTGGTGTCATGGTTAAGTAAGAAGCAATATTTTCTTTCTTTATCCGCTATAGAGGCTGAGTATATTGCAACAACATCTTGCTACACACAATTATTGTGGATGAGAAAAACATTTAAGGATATCAGATGTATGACAAGCATATTTCTATCTTTTGTGATAATAAAAGTACAATTAACATTTCAAAGAATCCAGTGATGCATTTAAGGACAACTTCCATATATCAACTAGGTGTCACTTTTTGAGAGAGAAGGTTATGGAGAATGTGATGAAGCTTGAATATGTACCTACAAAGAATCAGATTGTTGACATATTTACTAAGGATCTTCTTAAGGATACTTTTGATTATCTTCAGGAGAAGTTGGGGGTTATTTCCCCTCCTTCTTTGAACTAGATGCATATGGAGATGCATCAATTCGCTGGATCTATGGATTCATCTCTTTTTTGGACTGATGTTGGTGGTTACCTCCTAGGGGGAGTAGGTAGTGTCATTGTTGCAGTAAGGAATGTTGTCATTGTGCAAAGTTGTTGATTTGGTTGGGTGTACTCCTAAGGTTGAGTATTCAAAGCAAGTATCTTGTTTCAGTGTTAAAGGGGGAGAACAATGCAAATTTTTTATCCTTTTCAATTGATGTCAAAGGGGGAGAAAGAATCACGTGAAAATTTCTATCTACACAGGGGGAGAGAAAAGGAAATCATAAGTGTGTTCAAAGCTGTTGTGTTGTCTTTGATGGTTTTTCACATCATGTGTTGCCATCAACAACAAAGGGGAGATTGTTGCAAGTATGAAGGTGTTTTAATTAATTCCAACAATTCTATGTTTTCATTGATGATAGTAGTGCAGTGGTTGAGAAGAGATTGTTTCTTTGATAAGTTTCTATTTTATGGTTCATATGTCGAGGATATTGAGAAAATTGATAAAATAAGGAAACAAGGTGTTGTAGAGGTGTTATGGTTTTCGTTTACATTTCTTCTAGGGTGAAGAACTAATTTGTACATTGGTTAGAGATGTATATAATTTCTATATCCAAAATTTTGGCTTTTTGATCACTGGTCAGAAGAAGTTGTGTTCACTAGTGTGTGAATTGATTTAACAATATTGTGTATAGTGGTGTCTGGGATAAATGTACAATTTTTTCTTAGGTCTTGTGATTTTGGAGGAGAGTTGATGGTGTTGTTCTCTTTCTTTTTTCAAGATGATTCATGGTTAGGTGTATCAAAAGAAGGTATTTTGAGTTACAGAGTGTTGCAGTGTCTGATAGTATTGTTCGGATAAACAAAATATTTATAATATCTAGGTGAGATTTGTTGTAGATGATTTTGTTGGTTTGTAGGATTTTCTTAGATCACATTCAGATGCATTTTTTTGACTAGAAGTTTTAGATTGATTTAAGGAAGCATGTACTTAATGTTTTACGGTGTTTGCAAGTGTAACGACCTGGTGTTTACACTACATTTGAAGATGTTCAAGTAATTAATGAAGGCGTAGCATGGCATGTGATATGTTGCAAGTATGAAGGTTTTGTCATTGATGTCAATTGGTTTTTGTTGTCATTGATGTAAAATATGTGTATGGAAGTTGGTTATTGGTTGTATATGTTGAGGATATTGAGAAAATTGTAATAAAGAAGGTTTGTAGGTTATGCATGTATAGTTGAGATGTTGAAGAAGTGCTATGAGTACATAGAGTTATCCTTATGTTTCTATGTTTGGAGGTGTGTTAGAGTGAAGTATGTGCTACAACGATGTCTTTGATAATTGGGTTCCAAGTGCTTTTGAGAAAATTTGATAAATATAGAAAACAATGTTATGGAGGTATTCAATGTATGCTCCGAGATGTGCTCTACATTTCTTCTAGGTATGCTATGCTTTTGCAGATTTGAGGTATTGTTCATGACTGTTGGTAGTTGCTATATATAGAATTTGGGATTCTGAATCATCGTACAATGCGAGATATTTTCACCAATGTGTGAAATATGCATTTCAATGTGTCTGGTTGTGGTCTGGGAGAAATGTATTTGCTCTGCATTTCTCTACATTTTGGTTTTAGGACTCACTATTTTGAGAATATGTTGATAAAGTTTCTCTCTTGGTTGGTTCAATAGGATTTGAGATTTGGTGTTGTTGTTGATGAGTTTTTGTGCTACAATGTATTTCAGTGATTAACAGGGTTATTCGAATGTACAAAATATTCATACTCTCTAGGTGAAGTTTGTTGCAAAGATTCTGGATGAATTACAGGTGTTCATTACTTATTCCAAATCATGCTCAAGTGATTTTTTTTGTTCAAAAAGACTGGACTAAGTTAAGGATGTGTGTGCTTAGTTGTTTTATGTGTTTTGCAAGGGTGTTGTTCAACCTTGTGTTAAAAACTACTTGCAAAGATCATAGAACCGTGTTGAGGCATGTTGGGAATCATTTAGGTCCTCATTAAGAATGTGTTTGGGTCACCCTCATTATCTTCCACGGTGGGAATGCCTTGGCATTGACCTAATTTGAATTTTAAATGCAAATCATGTATAACTGACCTTGGAAGGGTTTCAAGGTTGAAGATGATATAAGTACAAGTTGAGATGTTTGTGAAAGATAAGATAAATGAAAGATAGATGCAAGATAGTGTGTGTGATGCGAGTTTGATTAGATCAGTGCAAAATTCAAGTTTTGAGTTCTTGAAAGAAGTGAGATGAAGGTGTACTCTATCTTTCAAGCATGTGTGCAAGTGTGTGAGAAAATTGAGGTGGACATCCTATTGCACTGAGATAGTTTTCTCCTTGTAACAATTCTCTTCTATCTTCTTTGTAATTATGTGGCAGTGAGTCCTTATTGGAAAATGTGTCATGTCTTGGAAGTGAGCCTTTGTATTTGGTTTTGGAATTCTTTATATTGTGAGCTAATTCTCACCATGGTTTTTCCCTCATTGGGTTTTTCGTAAATCTAGTGTTATTGTGTGCATGGTTTTCTTCTTTCAGTTTTTGTTTCTACACTTAACAATCAAACATATTAGCAAAGTAAAAGTTTTGTGAATGCATGTAAATCTAACTTTTGTTGAGGGTTTTGAAGTTTAAAATTGCTACAACTGATTCACCCCCCTCTCAGTTGTCTTGTTCAACATGGGTTTTATTTTGGGTCCCAGTTAAGTTGTTTTTTGGTCCACTTTCATTCCTTTCCACCACTGGAATGTTTAGTGTCGACCTAATTTGAAATTGAAAAGTGTGAAGCATGTATTTCTGACCTTGGAGAAAGTTTTTAAGGTTTGCGGTGGTATAAGTATGTGTTAAGATGTTGAAGGTTGTCAAGATAGAAAGGATAGGTGTGTGATACAAGTGATGCGAATTATCGAAGAGTAGTGTGCGAGTTTGAGCAGAGTAGTGCAAAATTTAAAGTGTTGGACTTATGAATGTAGTGAGTAGAAGGCGTCTGCAATTATTAAAAAAATATTGTGAAAGTGTTGGAGATATTGTGATGGATTCTCTATTTCATTGAGAAGTTGTTCTCTATGTAACATTTCTCTTATATCTTATTTTTCTTTTTGTGGTAGTGATCCCTAATTGTGAGCCTTTTTGGATAGTGTGTCTTATTCTAGTAGTGCTCCCTTGTACCAATTTTTCAATTACTTATATTGTGAGCTAATCCTTACCGTGGCTTTTCCCTCATTGGGTTTTCCACATAAATCCAGTGTTCTCTTGTGTATGGTGTTCCTATTTCAGTTTGTGTTATCTGATTTTTATGATCAAACATTATAACAAATTAAGGGTTTAGTGAATGCATGTGGATCAGATTATTGTTGAGGGTTTTGATGTTTTAACTTGGTACAATTGATTCACCCCCCCTTTCAGTTGTCTTGTTCATTCAACAATATTAGTGTATTAACTAAAATTTATGTTAGGATTAAGCATGCCACAAGTGCTTATCCTTAGGAATATATAACATATACTTACGAATCAATCATATTAGGATCATCACATTCCCTTCCCCTTCAGAAAATAATTTCCCTCAATTCTTAAAAACTCTAAAATATTTCATATGAAGTGTTCATTATTCTATGTTTCATCTTCAATTGGTGAATTCTTCCAATTGATTAGAAATTTTGAGGTGGCTCTATTTTCCAATCTGATTTTGGGAATTCCATGAAGCTTTTGTATATTTTGTATGGATACTTTGTCTATAATATTAGTGGAAAATACATGAGAGAGCCCACAAAAATATGCATTCTTAATTAGATTATCCACAATAAGCCATATTACATTAATATTATATGTCTTTGGTAGACCCCTAATGAAGTCCATTAATTTTTTTTTGGTGTTGTATTGGAATTCCTAATATTTATAAGAGGCCTAGATTCTTTATTATTTCCCATTTATTTTTTTGGTATATCAATCATTCTACCATAAAATTTTGGACATTCACTTTAATAACTTCCCAAAATATTTTTTTCTTTATAGGATAATAGGTATGAACAAATCTTGTTAGACCCAAAAATCCTCTCTTCTTAGGGTCCATCTTAACACCTTTAAGTGACACCAAATTTCTTGAGTATTCTACTTGTTTCACCCTAAGGAAACATTTGGATTGTTTTGTATAGGTTTTATTTGCTTCCAATTTGTGCACAATAGAAACATGAAACTTATCTTAATGAGTGATTTTTTTTATCTTCTTGTAATGTGATCACATTATTCATGAATCATCATTTTTGTTAATAATATGCATAAGGGATAAATATGATTTTTTGGGATGGATAATTCTTTGCGGTATTCATTTAATGTCATGATTATGGTCTCCAAAGAGGTACAACCTTGGATTCTTGAAATACTTGTTGGTGGTGTTGAATACTCTCTTGAATTTTTGGTTGATCTTGAGTTATCATCTCTCATGCTTCTATAAGATGCAATTGTGCCCCTATATTATAAGAAAATTTCTTGAATTAATTTTTCCATCCTATAAGAGATAATGATTTTACATGGTGGCAATTTAATTTTCAAAAGTTTGTAATTATTCCCATGTATCCTAATACATGGATAAGTCTTGAAAATTGAAAGAGACTGTTCCTTATTGTTTAAGCCATTGCACACCCAAAACTACATCCAATCCCCTAATAGGTATAACAAATTTTTTTGAATCTAGTTGATAGGTTCCCATTGAGAGTTTTATATGATAGCATTTATTCCCACAAGGTAGTTGTTTCCCATCAGCTATCATGACTTGAAAATTAGAGACTCGATAAATAAAAAATTGATCTTAGTAGTTAATATTTTATCAATAAAGTTATATGTACCACTAGTATCTACTAACACTTTCACATTTTTCTTTTTTATATTACCGATTACTTTGAGTGTTTCTGGTGCATTTATTCCATTCAAGGTGTGTAAGGAGATAGTAGTGATTTCTTTTTCCTTGGAATCCTCATTCTTAAATTTTATGTTTGATTCTTTTGTAGGTACATCTCCCTCTTCATCCTCATCCTTTTCCTCACTACTATAACACTTATGAATCCTGGACCATTTTCTAGCATAATTCCAACATAGGCCTTTTTTTTATTTTTTCTCTATCTCTTGTTGACCTAAGCGAGCTTACTAATTTCTTTTAGGTTAAAGAAATTTTCCATGTTTTTACTAGTAGTATTAGTCACATTTTTATTAGTTACTCTCATGGTTTCACTTTAGGTGGAGTTTTTTATCAATTTGTAATGCTTATTACATAGCTTTCCTAACTATACAAGGTTCCAATAAGCAAACATCATGTTGAATTTGGTCCTTAAGTCCATTGATGTACAATTTTAACCTTTGATAAGGCATCCACCGTAGGAGTTCTATCTGCCAATCTCAAATGTTGAACATTATATTAAACTAAATTCCTTAATTGTTTTAGATTTTTTAGTTGGGTAGAATAGCTTTCAATGGATGGTCGCTCATAAAAGGTTGTTATTTCTTTACTAAAATCTTTCCAACTGAAAATGTATTCTTGTCTATCACTCATCTTCCATTTGTACCACTGGTAAGGTACTAATTCTAAATATAGTAAGGCTATGTCAACCTTGGAATTATTTTGTATATTGTGAAATTCAAATAGTTGTTCTATAAGGCATATCCATGAAATTACATTTCTACCATCAAATTCATGAATGTTTATTGTTGGTAGGCACAATTTTTTATCTCAAAAAGGATCTCTTATCCTTTGATTTGGTTTTATTATAGTTGTTCCCACTTTGGTGGTTTCTTTGGTACTTTAATTATGATAATAGTTTCTTTGAAAACCTACCTAAACCCTCATTTAACGATTTTGCAAATGGGTCAAACAATTTATCCTTAATGAAATGTATCATTGTTTCATATCCTTGGCAAACTCTTTTCTCAATTTTAGGCGGTGTAAAATAAAATGGGTCCTTAGATTTTGTATGTGTAGAAAGGTCCTATAATCCTAAACATGACATGACTTTTATTATATTTTTATTTTAAGCTTTATGAAGGTAGGAAAGTATTTGGAGAGAGAGAACTTGATGTTTTAATTTGGACCAAACTTAGACCACTAAATTAATTAAAATTTTGACTAAACTTTGACCACTAAATTAAATACTTTATTTTATTTCTAAAATTAAATTACAAATAACTAACCCTATCTATTTTTTTATAAGCTTTCCAAAAATTTAAAAAAATCTCAAAATTGCAGCTTATGGAGCAAATTAATGAAAAAAATAAAATCACAATAAATTTTAAAAAACTTATCTTCAAAGCTTGATTTTTTTTGAAACTTACCTATGGGATAATTCAAAACCCAAAATAAATCAGATCAAAATTCATACAGGTTTGGAAGATATGGTGGAAACAATAATTATGGCTGAAATTGTAGCTTTGATACCACTTGTTATGATATTTCTTTAAAATATCTATAAAAAAAAAAATTGTAGCAAACCACTTTGAGGGGGTTACCTCCGATAATTAGCAAATATTATATGAATTGAATAATTGATGATATGATCCTATGAGAGAGAGTTCTCTTCCTTATTTATAGGCTAAACTATTTAGGGACAAACCCCTTCATCCTAGTTAAGAGTATTAGTATATTAAATAATATTTTTGTTAGGATTATGCATGCCAAAAGTGTTTATCCTTAGGAATATTTAATATATACTTAGGAATAAATCATATTAGGATCATAACATTAGGGATCAAGGTTCAGACATAACATAAGACTCAAGTCATAAGATAAGGCATCAAGGGTTGATTGATGACATGATAAGAGGGATAATTATATCAAATACAATGGTGAGGTAGGTCATAGAAAATAATCATGACAAGATGGAGAATTCTAAAACCACAAAAGATAGAAATTAAGAGTAGTTTTGGAAGAAAATGCATACTTATGAATGAAAAACACACACCAAATGAAAAAAAGGAAGGAACAAGTGCATACCCAATATGTATAAACTTAGACTCATTAGAACTACACATGAAATTTCCACCTATATATCTTGAATTTTTATACTCCCTTCCTAGCATACAACTCTTATTAAAATATCACCTCTTTTTATGATATAACATGGGTACCTATTTATTTATACCCCTCATATGTTTAACTAAATATTTTATTTTTACTAATACCACACCCAACTCCAAATGAAAAGTCTTGAATGAATTTTTATAAGATATTATGAATGTAAGATATAGTATCAATATTTTTTATATTATAATAATTTAATGTATAGATACAAATATAATTGAAAAAATAAGGGTAACTAAGTGGTGTGAGTATGTTGACATTCTCAAATCCTTTACATGTTTGGATTAAGCAAATAAATAAATACTTGTGAATGGGATAAACTAAAATAAAATAGAAACATAAGTGTTCACCCATATAATATATACCCATAAAAAATAAAAAAAGTCCTCTTTAGTCTTATCATGTTACAATCCTTTAGATAATATATTTATCAACTTCTAAAAAAAAGTATTTAAAATGGTGAGAAAGGATAAATATGTTTTTCTTATCATGGTTAAGCTCATCATTTTGGTAGGTATCACAAATAACATGCATAAAAGTATTTGAAAAGTATGCACTCTCTACTTGCTTCATGATGGCTTCTTTGAAGATCTCAGAAAGTTTAGTTTCTGGGAGGAAGATATGGTTTTCTTCAAGGAGTTGTCCTTGTAACTCCTTAATCCCATTTTCAAGGATAGCATGATGTCCTTCGACATCTTCCTACACTTGGTGGATATCTTCGGTAAGAGACTTGATTACCTGGATATAGTGTTTGAGTGATTCTCTTACTTCTACATATTTCTTCTTGTCAAGAATTACCCCAACTTCCACCAATTTGTTGAGCTTTCCCTGTTTCATTTGTGACCACAATAACATG
The DNA here is from genome assembly GCA_007258455.2 of Sequoia sempervirens. Lineage (NCBI taxonomy): Eukaryota > Viridiplantae > Streptophyta > Pinopsida > Cupressales > Cupressaceae > Sequoia > Sequoia sempervirens. The sequence goes on from VDFB02277415.1 coordinate 66,734, forward strand.
CATTTTTCCATTTCTTTGTGCTCTTGGGAAATAACACTTTTTCCCTTATCAAGCTCTGTTTCTAGCTTGGCTATCTGGGTAGCTTTTTCATCTACAACAATTATAACCTGGGAACCATGTTCTATAATTTCATCAATAAAATCATATAACACTTTTCCTTTGGAAGAAAACTTCTCAGCTTTCTTCATAGTTGGGTGCTCAGTGCTTATCATTGCCAAAGGTTGTGTATTACTTGAAGATCCAACAAGTCTCCTTAAAACAATGGCATAATGCTCTACCTTCTGTTTGTACATGTTTTAGGCTTGCTCCATTTTGTCAAGCCTTCCTACTAGTGCATCCAAGGTTACCTGTGCATCTTCTTTGAAGTCACTTCACAGAAGTCCCTTCAACCATCTTGAGATAGAATGTCTGGGTTCTTTCAACCATTGACTATTAATCATGTTCTTAGCCTTATTGGGATCTGAGTCATAGACTTCCTGCGCTTGTATTAAAATTTTAGTGTATTTCTCCATGAGTGGGACTCTAAAAATAATGTCAAAGAAATCAGGGTCAAGCCCCATCATTTCTTGTCCAGAGGAATCGATCACACTTTTGCTTTCCCTGATGTAATGGGATGCAACTTGGAGGACGAACTCTATATTGTGTGCAAAAGTGGGGAACATGGACACTGGATGTAGATTTCTATGTACAATGGCTCTCAGGGAGTCTTCAAGAGTATTTTGCTCAGTCCTTTTTATGAAATCAACAAGGTCTTGATGACCAACCTCGGTGTCCTTTATTTCATCCACCTTTGAAATCACCACTGTAGGAAGATAGACACCTTGGTATTTGTATTTCATTTTTTCCTTATCCTTATAAGATGATGGAGGCTTCTTGGCTATCATCTAGGAGCAACTGGATCAAAATATGTCACCTTGAGGATCCCTTGACGAGATCTGGAGAGAAACTACAAAGATGGTGAATCAACAAACGTTAGATGGCAAATCAACATTGGGAAGCATGAAGCAAGCAACGATGTTGAGAAAGTGTGAAATGAGCAACAAGGCACGAAAAACAATGTGGGATTGAAGAAATAGGGTCCAGAGTGAAAATGGAGCAATTTTGAAGAGTCCAAGGAAAAAATTGCCAAATGTGTAGGAGCATTGAAAATCAACGCTCCTACACTTAGAGTGATGGTTTCAGGTGTAAGGGAACTTTTTCAGTGCCCTTACATCTAATTCATGAATTTTTTCTAATTATGTCAAGGAGCTAAAAATAAGCGCCTTGACATTTTTCCTTGGAAAGATATTGATTCAAGTGTAATAGTGAACTAATTTAGCACCTTTGCACTTTGGTGAAAAGTTACTCTGTGTAGGAGTGGTGATTTTCATTGCTCCTACACTTGGAGTTAGTGAAATTTTTTTGAGTGGGAGAGCGATTTTTTTCAACACCATGACATATTTATGCCTCTTTAAAATATGATGAAACCTCTTCATCTCTGGATGTATGGATTCAAAATTTCACCATTGTGAATGATACACGTGGAAATACGAAAGAAATACAAAGAGAAACGGAGGCCTAGGTGTATTTGACCTAAAACATATTAATCAAGTTCTTTGACAATTAAAAACAAAAACCCTAACCAAAATTCGTAGAGAATATGGTGCGACATCAATAATGTAAATAATAAGAACAAAAGAAGGGTTCAACATGGGGGCGAAATGATGAATACAAAAATGAAGGAAAGATTCAAAATCTAAGTATTATACAAAGTTTGGTACAAGATGGAAAAAAAACCCCCTAGAGATTATGAAAATAAATGAAAAGAAGAAACACCATGAAGAGCAAACGACATACCTTGCAAAGAAACATGAGATCCAAACTCGAATGGCAAAGATATCCTTAAAATGTAGGTTTGCAGGTCGATAGAGAGTTCCCAACTCGATGAAGAATGGGAGAATGGTAAAATGAATGGATTGAAAAACTAAAAGTCATTTAAAATCACTTAAAAGTGATTTGGAAGTGTCATAAATGAACCTAGATTTGTGCATTGATTTTGGTGCTCTAAGTGGAGAAAACTGGGAAAAGTGCAATGCATTGCAAAATCACCACCCATGCTTTAAAAATGACTAAGTAAAAAGAAAAAGTGCACAAGCACTAAAAATCAATGCTTGTGCACCAAAAAATGACTTGACCAAAATGCACAAGCGCTGAATTTTAGCACTTGTGCACTTTTGGGACTTAGTGAAAAATTACAAACTTAACATGACTTAACATGTAGGGGCGTTGATTTTCAACGCTCTTACACTTTTGACAATTTTCGCAAATCCCAAAAGCTAGAGTTTAACGAAGATGCTCATTTCAAAGCTCTTCAAAATATGGACGGGAAAGGACACTCAAACGACCTATTTGAGATTTTGGAATGCATATCAAGGTGGATTGAAAATGACCTCATTTTACGTACTTGAACATCACGAACCTATGAAACGAACAAGTTTTGTAGGGAGGTTATCTATGGATCGAGAACTACTAGATTCCATGATAACAATATTATCATGTAATGTGTATATAGTTCAAATCCCTTTTATTAATAAAACTTATATCTCCTCTATGGTGTTAAACACCGTCATTTCATCTATATAGAACTAAAAATTTGAATACAATTCCTACATAAATAGAAGAACCAATTCCCCTTTATGGTATCATAAAGGAAAAAATAGAGAGAGATACATGCATATGCATTTTTTTTTATTCAAATTACTATCCCCTAGTCCTAAACTTCAACCCCTTACACTGTCTTATACCTAATACCTAAGAAAATTTAATATAATTACCCTCTCTACCCCTCATACCTAGAAATATATATAGTATTAAATAGCATATTATGAACTAATATTCTATGGTATTTCCTATATAATGACACCCTTGAGAGTTTAGCCAACCCAAAAAATAAGGTTTTATGTGTTTCTTTTTCTCCAACCTAAGCTCTTATACCAAACCTTATGAGATTGAATTTGATAGAGAATATATATCAATGACTTCATCCACTTTTCTACCTTTGAGCTACCTTTTGATATGAAATGATTTAGTAATCTTATCCTCATCTCAATCATTAACCACATTTTCTCATCTATGCATAATTGTACAAGATATTATCTTATCCATATCCAAAGTGCATTATATCTCCTTCACCTTATGAGAGGTAGAAGCAGCTTGGTCCTTCTGAATTTCTTGAAAGGATGTAGCTCTAGATGCAACTTGCAACAAGCTTCTTCATTATGACCCTCCTTGTCCCAATATTTGAAATTTAATTATCTACCCTTATTGATATTCTTCACAACGGTGTTGACATTTTTCTTTCCCTTCCACTTTCTCTTATTCTTGTTCAAATCATATATTTTATATTTCCTTTTTACCTCATAGTTCACCCTTGTATGAGTTATATTTCCTTTTGTATGTATCAAAGTAATGAACTTTTACACTAGCCTCATCAATCTTTTAAGGTTTAGTCAATAGGAAAAACATTTTCAAATTCCTAGGGCATGTGAATCTTTTGAATATAATTTACATTTTACAATATTAAATAGTGAAGCCTTATGCCACCTATCCTCCATGATAAATCTCCCATTAAATCCCGGCTCTAGGAAAAGTTTTTGTCATAGCTAATTATTCCATTAAGTACTCAAGAAAATCCATAGTATCCAAGTGATTCTTGGACATAAGTTGAGATTGATAAGTATAGTATGTCATGATTACATAGGCACTTCATACATGAGGACGAGTTTTTTATGTTTAGATCTCCCATTAGAACCACCATGGAAGATTCTCAAAAAATACCCCAATGTACTTCATGAGAACATGTTTTTCCATCTCAACCCTACCAAATCCTATTGTCTTCTTCCAAAAATTAATTGTGTAGTTTTGGAAACTTTTCCCTTTTTTTGATAAAATATTTTTTTCATCTCAACCCTACCAAATCCTATTGTCTTCTTCCAAAAATTACTTGTGTAGTCTTGGACATTTTTCCCTTTTTTTGATACAATATTTTTCATTAGATTTTTCTATCATCTTCTTAGCATATTGTATAAATCTTTCTTTTCAAAAATTATTTAAATTCTTCCTATTTAAAAAATTGAGGATCCTTTCTTATTTGAAATGAAATAGAATATTCCTATACTAAGTTAAAGTATGGCTTGATACCTTAAAATTTGTGAAGAATTTTTTTTGTGAGAATATGATTTATGTAGGTTGAAGTAGACATCTATTTGTGAAATCCATTGGGGAAAATTTATCTCCATTCACAACAACAGCCTATCATGGCATCAAGCTGGCAAGAGAGAATGGGATCTCTAAGTTATGCATTGAAGGGGACTCTCTAAATATAATTAAATGCCTTAGGAATTGTTCTCCTTCATGGACTATTGAAAATTTATTTTGGATGCCCGAGCTATGTTGCATGATTTTAATGAGTGGTATATCTCCCAAACCTTTCATGAGGTGAATGGGGTGGCTTACTGGATGAAAAATCATGGGGTGACATCAGCTAGATACTGGGAGGCTAATAATAACTTTCCCATCTATTTAATTAATTTTCTTAATAATGAAAAATCCTAGCTTGTTGGAGGAAGCCATCTCCTCGTCTAAAGGATTTTGTGGTAATCATGTCAATCTCTGGTTGATTAGACACCTCATACTTGTGAAGATCTTTAGAATCTATGGGCATTTAAATCATAAATGCAAGAGGCTCCTTACTACTATTGTCTTTAGTACTGCACTTGGCAGGCACACACGATTTTTGGGTGTTTTTCTTCCTCTCGCATTGGTGTTTACTTGCAATTGTTTGTTATCTCTTTGTGCATCTGTGAAGTTTTTGCATTCAATGATGGGTGGGGAGAGGTGTAGAACAAAGTCAATTTATTGTGACAAATTCAAGGACATTGCTAATGTGTGGGAAATATTGTAGAAGGGAGGGGTTACCCCTTTCATGGAGAGTTTGCATGGCTTTAAAACAAGTGTTTCCAAAGAGTTTGTTGACGCATGGCATGGTCAGGTTTTGAGCATGTTTGGAAGGGACACCACTATTAGTGAGGAATTGATTGCAAAGGTAACTAGGATGTCGACCGAAGGTAGAAAGTTTTATAGTGACAAAAATCTGTCAGGAGCAGCTAGATTGAATTTTCTCTGGGACAGAGAGGGCCAAAATTGTGAGGCTTGACTATGGGGGATATGATAGGTCCAATATTAAACCTATCCGACGGAATGTTGCCATGATGCTGATGTGTTATTTCACCTTGGATAGCAGGTATTCGACCTTGTATGGTCATCACTTTGTGATGATCAATCATTTTCATCACAGAAAGCTCATTTCTTTCCCTTTCTATCTATTGCTTTCATTGGAAGAGGGGATTGCAAATTAAAAAAAGAATCTAAGAAACCCTTTCTTACATGAGGGTTTAATGTTGCTTATCATGGACCACATTAAGGCTAACTGTGTTATTGAAGCCCCTCATCCTATTGTTTTTGTCAAGCCGAAGAAGAAGAAGAAGGGAGTGGGAAAATCTAGTTTAAGGAGGTGGCTGAGAGTGAGGGGACAAAAATTGAGGAGTATGAGGCGTGGTCGGATGGGTACCACACTAACTTGGACTACACTCCTTCTAGTGGGAAGAAACCCTCCAACTTGCCTGTTAAGTGAAAAATTTAGGAGGCTTGTGGTGAAGAAGCTGAGGAGGGAAACGATAGTGGGAAGAAGGCTAAGATACAGGGGATGGTGTGCTCTAAGGATGATGTGGAAAATCTTCCAAAGGTTTTAGGGGTTAATCAGGTCGATGAGGTGGTGAATTTTGGGAATGTGGACCTGGGTTATGGTGTTGGTGGAGGGTCCCATGCTGCTAGAAAGGTGAATAGTGTGGTGGATGTGGACGAGTCTATTCATGCGTCAGCTTCTAAAGACAAGGGTAAGTCCAAAGTTTATTTTCCTGATGGTTTTCAAGATGATTAACCTCTCATGAGCTCCCATCAGGGGATAGGATTATTCTGGGGTGCCATGGACTAATCGCAAGCCTTGAGTCTAGTTAAGGAAGGGGTTGATATTTATTTTAATATGCTTATGTGGCTGGTTTAGGAGGTTTAGGACCTCCATAACAAACATGACATAATTTCCCATTGTAATATATCTACTCTCAGAAGTCTTAAGGATAAGGATTCCATTTTTAGACTAGCTAAATCTCTGAATTCCAGTGTGGGCCTTTTGGTGGAAGACATGACCAATTTGAAGAGAGATTATGGCCTGAGGTTGTCTATGTTGGAAAGGAACTATTGGCTGATGCATAAAGACCTTGACATGATCATCAATCTCAACAAGGAGAAATTGGAATCCTCGGCTGAAGGGCTTGTGTTCCTGAATTAGAAGGCAAAGGAATGGACTGGTAGATCTTTGTTCAATGAACCAACAAACAAGGAGATGGGGGAGAGTACTAATAAGGATCTGGAAACCATGAACTTGGACATGGGGCCGAGTGTATACACTTGGAGCAAAACCAAGAAGTGCAAGACAGTGCCAAGGCAAGATGTGGAGGTCATGGAAATGCATGACAAGGTAATTTATAAGGACCTAGAAGTGGAAATAATTCTTAAGGAACTTCTCTAATGGCCACTTGTTCTATTATTTTTTGTTTGGTTTTGTTGTTGTGGATTTTTGTTTTAATATGATGAGTTGTTGATGGTTTTGTAATCAACTTGTTTTTTGGTGTCTTGGGTGGGCAGAATTTTTCTTTATCTTTGTTTCCCTTGCTATTTTTTGTATAGGGTTTTAGGGCCCCTTCAAAACCTATTTATCATTAATCAAAAACTTTATCTACATTCACTTCCCATCCAAAGGAATTATTGCAATTTTTTTTATTAGATAAGCATCGTTAGGGCCCTGATCCTGTACAAAAAACCAACAATGGAGTTGTAGATCCCAACATAACAGATTGGAGAAACACATCCACTAGTCAAAAACAACAAAGATTAGAAAAACATCAAAAAACCATCAAAAGGACTACAACCCAATCTTAACATTTGCACCAGGATACACAGTCTACTTATCCACATCAAAAAACATTCTCGACAAAACATACCAGAACCACCAACTATTAAGTAGGGTTTTTAAAATATTATGTAGAGTCTTACTATAACCAAAATAAAATAAGAAAATAAGCCACTCCAATTCTAAAACAACATAACTAAAGACCATACAAAAATTGGCACTACGACCAAAGAGATTTAAATAGAGCTCGAGCAAGAGGAGTATATTATTGACACTATCTTATTTTTATTCATGTTCATGCATGTTCAAGAATAGGATGATGATGAGGAGGATGCTCAAGTATAGATTTAATTATAATATTATTGATGCTATTATTTTTATTCAGGTCCATACATGTTCTATGTCTTCTCTTCCTTGTTGAGGAGCTCTTACTTAACTGACTTTTGTATAATCACAAGTTATACACTCTCAACATTTCCATTTTAAAATGTGATGATAAATAATATAAAAAATATTATAACATCCAAAACATCTCCTTAATCCCATCCATTTCATGTGCCATCATCTTTTGTGATTGATTACACTTCTAAGTACCAAATTTGGTCTTTAAATCAATCATATATACGCTTCCACTAGACTGTGTAGTTGGAATAACACTTAAAATCCACAAAATTATTGGAAAAATTTAAGTTACACATGTTTTTAATCTTCTTTGGTATTGCTGATATTGGCATGGTGTGATGGTTTAAAGGTGGCATTATTTTTCTTGCCACCAAGGTTCAAACCCTGCTGGGGTGGTATTGTTGAGTGGTTATATTGGGGATGAGGTCCCCCATTTGTGACCTCAACGGTTCATAGCTCCGAGTCAAAAGTATTTACCCCTTAAATAAAAAATCTTCTTTGATACCAATATAATCCATAAATTAAGTGTGATACTCCCAAACAACACACCAATTAGAGATATATGTTCCTTGACTACTCAAGTGTAAAAAATAAAAAAATATCATCAACAAACAAGTAGATGATAAATCTCACTAAAAATTTATAAAAGCTTGGAAAACCTTCATTCAACTACTTTATTCTAAACTCTACTCTAAAATTTGTCAATAGTATACTAAAAAGTTTCCTACAAAGGTAAGCATAGTTTCAACCTAGGTGTATAGATTAATACTAGCTTTTCCAAGATGGATTTTTTGGGATGCCTTTGTCAAGGGATGGGAAATTATGAGTCTTAAAATATTATGATTTTTTTAAAAATATAGGAAATTTCAAATATTCTTATAACAATATTGATAAGGAATTCATCATATACATTATAGAATATTATCATGTAATATTGTTGCTAAATTAAGATTCCAAATAAGAGTCAACACATTAATTAACAAAAATTTATTGCTTTCACTATCAATGTGCATATATATTTTATAAAGCTTAAACCATTTAAGATTGCTCTCAACAATGAGTAATGTTAAGTATTATTATTCAAACCATTTAAGCCATGAACACATAGAAAAAATTATATCTATTGAAATTAATAAGGACATGAAGGTGCACATAATTTCATCAAAACTTTATACAATGCCTCACAACATATAAAATGTCATCAATATAGACATACAAATATCCTCATATACACCAAGGATTAATCCTATAATACTTGACCTATCTTCACTCAACTAGAAGATGATGTTGGAAACTCATGATTAACTTTTGTCATGTTTTTATCTCATATCATACAGTTGAGTCTAGATTGTAACCCATATTGTATATACAAATCATAAAATTAGATCTTATGTCATTTTTTGTAACTAAAAAATAACATTTAAAAATGACAAAAATATAATAAACACACTCGAAATAATCTAGTAGAATAACTTGAGTTATTTCTAGCACTATCATTATTTAATATCTTTGGATTTGAGTTCTTACATCAACCTACAACAAAGAAAAAGTAGCATTTAATAATAAAATATAAATTATTTACAAATACTTAATTATATCAATTAAGACAAGACAAATCATATTTAATGTATACATTATGTACACATACCCATGTCAAAGACGAAGATGATGAAATTGTGGTTGAAACACTAACATCCAATATTTCTAATATAGTAGGAGGTATTATAACTAAACTCATTATCTAAGTAAACAATAATAAGATGAACTAAAAAATTAAACACACATAATCAATAATATTTTCTATTCCAAAAATTTAAAATCAACTATAATTTACCTTAGTATATCCTATGTCATGACACCCATTGCTAATAGGCATGATGGATGATGGTCCACTACCCACCTATTCAACAACAAAATGATTTTTCATGAATTCAACAGTATTGTGAATACAAAATAACTACTAATTTATAGTGATATATTAAATTTTTTCCTATGAAATAAATGAAATGCAACATGTTAGGACTTAATCCAATAGTGCTAAAATTTGTTTGAGTCTCAACTCTCTTATGAATTTAGACCTAATATTTCCCATTATATAAAATAATCTAAGAAATCATTAAATTGGTATCCCTTGGTCAAAATTTCTTAAGTTTCCTACCTTTTAATCCTCCATACCCTATCAATTGTTAGAATTTTCCAAAAATCTCCAAAATTTCCATGTGTGGGAGTGTTCTAGTCATTTTTGTTATTTTTGTAAGGTTTCAAACTTTCCATGGACTACAATACATTTCTTGTTTGTTCAATATCATGTCCTAACCTACTTTCCCTCATAAAACCTTAATAAAATCTATCAATCCATTCCTTTTTTATTTTCCTTCATTACCTCCTTTTGTGGTATTTTGATCAACTAGATAATTCTCTCCCCTCCAATATTCACATCCACTTTCACATTGATTCCTTGCATTCTCTCATTCCCCTATTATGTTCCTCATTTCCTATTTTTCTTAGATTCCATTGAACATTTTAATCTCCCTTCCTTTATTGGAAACTCACAATCTCTCATCTTCTCCCATTTATAGAATTCTCAAGTGGACCGAGTCTAAGGAAGATAAGGTAGCAAAATAACTTTCTACACTAATCTTGAGAGGAGGATAATGCAAAAAATTATAAATCTTTACAACAGTTACATAAACTTAAAAAAGCATAAATAGCATGCATACCACAACACAATGATTTATGTGGGGAAAATCCTTTCAGGAGAAAAACCCCACACTCCAAAACTTTCCCAATATATTATTCATAAATCATGAAGATTACAATATACTTGCAAAGCAAGTTTCTCACAAGAGTATCACCAACCAGAGATCTAGAGGCAACACAACCACTATCAAAATCTCAAAATACATCACAATACATGGTCATAATACAAATCCTTCATAAAATAGGGTTTCCTTCTAGGGAAAGTCAATCCAACAAAATATCAACCCTTAGATTTGAGACCTAATGATGAATGGTCCACATTTACAATAATAAAAATACATAAAATTATTGCAAGGTTGAGACACATTTTCCCAACATCGAGATGTTCTTCCTCCTCCCCCTATCCACTTCCCTCCTCTAGTCCCCCTCCCATTTCTCACATTTCACTCCATATTCCCATTTACAATATTCATTTGCATAATTCAAACATTTGGACCTCCATTCCAATATCCACTTATACATTGAACTCTTGTAAAACCCTCAACATGCCTTTTTCCTTTCATTTTTATTTTAGAGAGTTAAACTTGACTTATAGAAATCTAGTTTTCCACTTGGACATCCCATTTTAATGTCAAGTTCCACATATCTTCCATATTTTATCACATTATTTTCACCCACTCCTTTCACTCATTTTGTAATATTTCAAGGTTCTTTTGGACTTCATTTCAAAAAGTTATTTCTAATTTTTTTCCAAAAGGAAATATTGCATCTCCCTTTATCACTCAAGTTCCTTATTGAAATTCCATATTTATTCTAGATGGAATCTTCCGCTCCCTAGATCTTTATATAAGTCTCATTAAAGCCTAATATGACTCCTATTACTAGAAAATTGTTCTTTCCTACCCAAAAACATTGTTTACCCCAAGAGTGTGAATCCAAGTCTAAAAGCAATGATGGATGATAATTTTGGATAATTACATGATCAAGAGCATGAAATAAACTTCCACAAGTGAAAAAATAAGCACAATAATATATATATATATATATATATATATATATATATATATATATATATAATGAAGAGTGTGTAAATACTTGCATATATAGGAAAGGATGAGGAGGTGAGAAGGTAGGAGTGAAAATTTGATTACCCCTCCAAATATGGGACACTTGTGAGATCACTTGACAAGTGTGTGAGAAAGTGTTAATATGTGTCTCAAGTCATGAGGACACATGTATCAACCATATAAAGTGATACAAAAGCAAAAGAAACCCAAGAAAAATTAAGCTAGAAGTGAATAGGTCAATTCTAGAAAGGTGATTAGCTAACTAGGTATGATAGTGAATCTATTTATACTAATAGATAATGAATGCCACACCACCATTAATGTGATGATTGAGTTATTAATAAAAATTATTTCCATGCCAACTTTAGGATACCATTTTATTGGATTTCAAGAAATTTCAACTTGTTACATGCACCACATTAATGATATCCATTTCTCAATCAAATTCCTATAAGGATTCAATGACCAAAAAAATAGATATAAACATGTATTCATTTGATAGGACAACAGTCAATAATTTCTCCATTTCCATGTGACTCGAACATCAAAAAAAATTTAAGGCTTCATCTCTTGCAAGTCCAATCACTTATTGAGAAACATATTTTAAAAATTAAAAATAGATAACTAATGTTTAGTAGATATTTCTAACTCCATGTCTCCTTATTCATTCGTAGATCTTTAAGAAAACTCCTAAGTGATAAATTATGATAGCATTTTAGCCTAGGTTTTTCTCTCGCCATATTTTCTAGTGTGATTATAATATAAATTTGATAAATTCCATAGCATTCTAATTTATTTAATTTGTCATTTTCATTTATGTATTGCATATGGATATTAGAGTTTTAAGAGGGATTAGTAGGCATGTTCAGTTGTTGATATCATATATATTGTTTTATTCTTATGTGATTTTTTCTTATAAACAACAAATATGCAACCCAACATAAAACATCAATCATAAAAATATTTGACCCTCACTACACTTTAAAATGTAAAATATCTTTAACTAATGTTTTAGGAGTAGGAATTTAATTTGTGTGTATTTTGTGATTTAGTATTATTTATAGTAAAACATCTCCACTGAGCTTCAAGAGTTTTTATCCTTATAAAATCATGTCTTCCATGTTTTTATAATCTTAATAGAGGTTATGTGTGCAATAGGTTTGTATAGTGACAAATTTTGGGGCCAAGAATACAATGGATAATACTATAAGTTTATATATCTTTAGTTTTAATCAGTATTATTAAGTATACCTCTAGGAATACCCTCCTAGGTCCAACTAAGCCCAAATTGAAGGAGATATTATCCACTCTCAACTACATGAGCATATAGAGAGACAATTTATCTGCATAAGCATCCTCTAAAGTTTGAAATAAATACATGTTTTTGTCATGTTATATAAGGGTGTATATGAGAGTAGAAAAGGAACAAATGGTTTTCACTTCCATGTTATCCTTGATAACTAATAACACCATCACATGATAAATAGGACTTTAGGCTAGTAGTTTTAGTGGAATTTTTGGTATCTTGCAAGATTCCTCTCTATCTTGGGCAAAGCCTTTGCCCCCTCGCTCAAACTCCCTAATGTCAAAATAATTGAAAAAATTGTGGAATACAAATTCACAAAATATATTTGTAAGGAAATATAGAGGAACCTTGTCATATCTCAATTTCATTGCTTGCATCTATTAATGTTGAGTTAATTGAAATATTTAAAAAATATAATTTATCATTTATTATCTATGGATTTGATAAAATGCAATAACATATTGAAAATGAGTATCTTGCAATTTTGTGATTTATGAAAATTATTCCATAAGATTATTGATTAAAGGTTACTGATAAGTGGGAAAGTGTAAGAATGTGTGTGTAGGAGCAGGTTGAAGGATGAGAACTTGATTGAGGTAGTAACGCTTAGTCTTCCCCAGAAGACCACGATGTAATGTCATAAAATTGCACCCCTTCAATTTCACATACATTCTTACATTTGCTTTAGCGTCCACTCCCCTAGCATTTTTGCAGGCTCATTTTAGCCCCTACATCAGCCTTTTTCCCTGTCAAGATGCTTAGGACCCCTTTCCGGAAGCTACCTTCACACATCAGCTTTGCATCAAACCTTGTGCTTTTCCCACTCTTGTTTTGTAGCATGATGTGTTTGGACACTAGTGCACTGCGTAGATGTCTGCACACCATGTTAACATCCTACAACATTTCAATGTTTAAACAACCTGTTATCTATTGAAATTGCACCCTAGCTAAGCTGCAAGATTTGATAAGTTAAGCTACAAGACTTAGCTTTCCAAATAAAACATGGGAAGACCTCTAAAGCTGTGGGTTACTTATAAATAGAGGTCAACCTCTGGAGAAGGCCAACTTCCTCTTGGTATCACCTATTTTATTGACTTGCAAGGAAAAGGGAGAAGGATTAAACTTAAATGAAAAATTGATAAAACACTATTCTATGGTGATACACCTAAATGCATGAGGACTATGAAATTCAGAAACTCAACACTTAACTACAATGACAAAGTTATATATTGCATGATTAATTGTTGCAAAGCCTGCATAGGTGTTTCATAGAAGGGTCACACTGTTTAAACTTCTAGGAGGAATGACAATTTCACAGCTAGAGGCATATTTTCAATGTTTGACGCAATTTGTAACCTGCAGTATCATACCCTTGCATAGAGGTGTTAAGATTGAGACAAAATTATCAGGGAATGAACAATACTTCTGAAAATAACTTGATCCGTCGACCAAATACACTCAATAATGCAAGGAATTAAAAGTAAAAACCTTAAATTCAATGATATCCAAGGTTTGAACTATATTCCATACTCCAAAATGAGTTACAAAAACTTCCAAAATTCTACCATAGGACTGAAAAGTCACTAAGTATAGAAAATAATATCCAAAACTAATTGAAAAAGAGTCACTCAAGTGACTATATGAATCAATTCCCACTAGAATCCATAAGAATAGGGCTTCGCCAATTGATTGGGTCAGATGCATGAAAGAGGCCTAAAATATAGCACCTACATCTCCTCAACAAAGGCTCCAAAATGCTGAAATAGTCAAGTTTGACCATGTCAAACATGAAGGCATAATAAACCATCCCTAAAATCTCTCAATTCCTCATAACTAAGTCAAATTAAACTCCTAAATCCTTGGCATATGTTTGTAAACTGATCTAACCTCCTAGATGCTCTCAAGAGGCATTAAGCAATAGATAACTATCTCTTTAATCGACCAAGTCACCCTTCCTCCATTTGCATTAAATTATAACAATATGACTTGAAGGCTTATAATTGAACCTTTAAGTCAAATGTTTTACATTTTATAAATATGCAAAAAATTAAGATCTTCAAAAGCTCAATGAGGCTAGAAAGAAACTCACATGTTGATGACTCCACTGTGATCTTGAGGTGACATTACATTAAATTTTTTTGAGAAATTTTCTAAGGCATAAAAATAAAATCTCCACATGGACCCTCGGGGTCACACTAGTTGCAATTGACTTTTAATAAAAACAATGGCTAAAAAGCCATCAACATTTATCTTCTAGCTCGGGGTCACACTAGTTGCAATTGACTTTTAATAAAAACAATGGCTAAAAAGCCATCAACATTTAACATCTAGGGTTTTTAAAACCCTAAGAAAAAAGCAAGGAAAAAGAGATGAATATCATTTCATTTTGCAAGGCTTCACAAAGAAGTTTGACTGACACTGCCGTCGAGGGTTTGAAGCTCTGTAGAAGTTTTAATGGCAGATTTCAAGATCTCTGAGGCATAACCAACAGAACTTCAGGCAAAAACTTGAACCATAAGCTCAAGGTAAGCTTTTGCGGACAACTTCAAACATTGCATTCCATTTTCTAAAGATAAAATAGCTCATTCTTGAGCCATATCAACAAAATAATGAAAGCATTTAAAAAATCTTATCCTCCTCTGTTATTTCCATTTGCTGGCATGGTACATAAATGTCCCCTTTCTGAAGATTTTAGGGAAACTCAATCAAATTCCTCCATAGATTACTTTTATGCATTCTCTTGGTATTTCTTTGTAATGGTTGTGTGTTCTTGTAGAAAAACCCTAATATTGTCTACTTCATTCGGTCCTTTGTATTTTTTATGGCCGTACTTGTGAAAATATTTTATTTTTCCTAAATCCATTTGGCATCATTGTTTTTATGCAAAACCTACATGGCCAGGCTTTTACTATATCACCATGAGAGTTTAGGATTTTGCTGGGTTTGCAAGTTTCTTGCATGGTCGCTCTGGATTCTGGTTATGTGCTTCTTTTCATGCTTGTAGAAACCCAATGGTTTCTGTTTACTTTGTATCCCTATGTTTGTTCCACTATGTTGAACCCTCATTGTTTCTGGGTAAAATTTTATGTTACTATAGCACCCTATATACATCCAGGTTTCTTTCATTGCCTGAAAAATTCAAAGAATTTGAATGCCATTACATAGTGTGGGAAAAGAATCAAAAGATTTATGCATTTTTAAATTCTTCATGAATATCACAGATTGTGAGTTTACTTCTGAGCATTCTCTACATTTTTCCTCTCAAAGCTTTTGAGGGTTTTGGTATTTGTATATTTTTATCAGAAATTATGAGGAAAAGCTTGAATTTGGGCTTCACTCAGCAAGCATTTGAGGATTTTGTTGAGAAAATGGGGTTTTTCATTCACATATCTGTCTATTCACAATTATTATCATGCTTTACTCTCCTATCACTTAGCTGATGTTTACTCTTTATAACTAAAATTCATGCTCCTTTCATCTACTTTCAAACATTTATTCATTGTCATTGTTCTGTCATTTCTCCTGAACTCTACCATTTCAAATTGAGATTTACATAGGAACACTTCAACTCTATAATGAAAACACTATCCTTTAAAACTCCTATGCAGTTTGTCTTTTGACATTATTAGAAAACTATCACCACCTCAAATGTGACCTTCTCAAACATAAAACTTTTATTAAATGACTGTAGCAATTCTAGATATTGGGTGACTGCCTTGGTCTGTTCTAGAAGATAATTCCTTGCATTTTAGATCAGTGTTGTTATGAATTGTTATCATTGTGCAAAATATTTCCACATGTTATTTCAACTTTGTTTTACTAGGAAGGCTTATCTTTGAAATATGTTGTTCACTATACTCTTTATGTTTTGAATACTCACTATTTCAAGTTACACACCTTGCCCCTTTTACACATGGAAAATTTTGAAGTATCTGAACTTTACCAAAAATATGCCTATTCATATCAAATGCATTCCTTTTGCTTCAATAGACCTGTGTTTGTACTCTTAAAAGTTGTTGTTAAGAATTCTTAACAGTGTACACCCTTCTGCATTATGATTATGAAATGATCATGATTGATATCAACTGTCTTGCAATGTGATTCCATATGCACTTAGAATATTCATAAAAGATTGTGCATAGATTAAGATAATGCAATCATTGGTATGAGCTGGGCTCAACCCTTGTGGGATCCACACTTTTCCCCACTCATATTTAATCTGATAGATTAAATCAGAATCACAACTGCACCTGTATCTGCACATGAAGCAAACAAGTTAGAAAAACATGGATGTTTTAGATGTGTTATTTTGATAGCTTCAATGTTCTCTCTGGGACATCTAGGATATAAATGTTTTTTTAATGCAGATTGAGATAAGTTTATATGTGCATAGGTAAGTGATCATGTATGGTATCTAACCTTTCATTGCTTAGAGAACTGCTCTAACACATTGCTTTTACATAATGCAAGAAACAGGAGTACAGGAGCTTCAAAGGACAAGTCAACTTGGGCAGCAGTTGGACAAGAAGACACAACAAAACCAATCATTCTCAGGAAATGACTGGTTACCCTCCCTACATGCACACACTTTTCTCTTCATTTACTTATTCATGTATATATCTATCTTGATTTGCATTGAATAAGAACAAGTTAAACTCACGGCTTGTGTGGGTCAAATGAATATTTCTACATTCAATAAAGATAACTTCTTCAGATTTTTTTTGTAAAAATATTTCTTATGTTTCATGCATCTGTATAATGCAATGATTTAAATTTATGTAATCTTTTAAGTTATTTCATTTGTACACATGAATGCAATGTAGGGGAGATAAAATATGTACCATTTTCTTTTAGATATCAATGGGCTCTACCTGATTGAGCCATAGGTGAAAATATGGTAACATGACCATTTCCGTTTATGTTTTCCACTTGTCAGTGGTAACGGCCTGTGACGCCTTGTAACAACTCGAGAAACTTCTTTTCCTTCTTCTCGTCTCCTTCAATGCTATATTTTTTATTCATTTGGACTTCTCCTTCTTGGCTCCTCTCTCAAACATTCTCCCATCTTACTCTTGCTTGCACAACTCTCTTGTTTGTTACAACAGCCTCAAGCACCCTCACATTCTTACAATGCTCTGCATTTCTCTCTTAGCTCTCTTAGCTCTGCCTCTCTGTTTGGCTTCCTTAACCATTGTAGTTGAAATCTCCCTTATCTTATGCTTGCGAGCATCCTGAGATTTCTCACATCCCTTGTCTATTACATATTTATTTCATGATACAAGTTCTCCACCTTGAGTGGGGATTGCTTTTATCATTCCATATTTGCTTACTTTATTCACTTTTTTATCTATCTAGTTGCTTGTGGAGGTGGGAACACCAAAATGGGGATTTGACTGAGGTAAACCCCTATACAACCCCAAGATTTTCTCCAGATATTATGTATGCAGGTATTAAAGACATTCATTTTCTGGAGGCTCCATTACTTGGGTTTTTTGTGAGCATCTTCTCTCTCTTATCCTCTTTAACTTTATCATTTGTACTTTACTTCATATTTAGTTCTGTTACATTATGTTACCTTCATGCATTCTATAAGTTCTTAGTAATCTGATTGTTATTAGTCGCTTTGTTGTTTTATGTGATTAGCTTAGTTTCTAGTTTGTACGAGACACCAACACACCTCTGGGACTCTAGTGAATTGTGTTGTCATCCTTTTTCTGTGTTGCCATCCTTTGGTTGAGAGCCCGTTAGTTTGTCTAGAAAACCTCTATGATTTTACTCCTTCGAATTCTAGAACTCTCGCTCTGTTCCTTGAGGTAGTTTAGGGCAGTTCACCCCTTGGGAATCTCTTGAGAATAAAGAGACTCATGAGTAGAGAATCCCCCTTCTCTACATTTTTGTGAACCCGATGTGAACCACAATTTTTTTCCAAAAAAACTAAGAATTTATTTACCCCAACTTGGTGGGGTCATAACTTTTGACTCGGTGCTCGAAATTCAGAACTATTTACACTATTGGAAAGATATCTAAGAGGACTAATTAATCCCTTAAATATTGTGCCTTTTACAATCAAATTTTAGTGATCAACACAAGTTTCAATCCCAAATTCTACTCTAGAGACCTCTGAAAATGCAAATTACTAGAAACTAGAAAATATTGAAAAAATCAGAAAATCAAGATTTTTTATTTTTCTTAGTTTTTTCGCCCTTGGATTACTCTGAATCAACCAACGTGTCTATATCTTTATTTTATAATGAAATTTCTATCTTTCTTCCTTCCATCTCTTTCTAGCTTTGACAAGAAGCTTCAAGAAGTTCTCTTACAAGCATGTGAAAATGAGTTCTTGTCTCCTTTCTTATTATTCTTTGTTGATCATTGTCCTGAAATTCCTTCTAAGGATATTTTGGTGCAAGAGGATGAAATCTTTGATATTTTTCTTAATCTTACTCTAGCTTCTCTTCATTCCAATGTACTTTCTTCTAGAGATGATGCATTAGCAAATGATGAATCTCCTTCCACATTTGATCCTCCTTGGATTGATGTTGAGAATATTTCTTTGAATAATTATTCCACTAGTTGTGATGATTCTATAAATATAACTTTTCTCTGCTGCCCCTCAAAGGCCTAAGAGATCGGTCATTTATCTGACTCCAGCTATCCTTCTCCTAAAAGGAATTGTTCTATTTACGATGTCCCATTTTATAGTGATTCTCTTAATCTTTCTATGGCTCCCTCTTATAGAGCAGTAGCCCATACTTATAAGAATAGAATGAATAAACAACCAAGCCTTCCTCAAGAACCTAAATCTACAACTAAATCACCTGGTGATTATGATCTTGTCAAGAAACTCCGCATTACTTTGGCCAAGATCTCCCTATGGGACTTGCTTTAGTTTGCTCCGTTTTATCAAGGTATGCTCCAAGAATCCTTGCAAAAGATCCTCTTGCCTTCTTTTACCAAGTCAACGGATGTTAATGCGTTGATAGTTCACATTTGTGTGGATTCGTGTAGAAGTAGGAAAATCCTCTCATGATTATAGTTAACATTAATAATATCAGCATTAGACGTACTCTTGTTGATGTCGGTTCAGTGCTCAATGTATGTAGCATTGATCCATTTCCTAAGATCAATATTGATTCATCTTCTCTTAATGCTTCTTTTGTTGTCATTCTTGGGTTTGATAATGTCAGTCAAAAAGACCTAGGAATGATAGTGTTTCCTTTGAGGTTGGGACCCATTACCATACCCACCCTTGTATATGTTATGTCAAAAAAATTACCATATAACCTTCTTCTTGGTAGATCATGGATTCATGCTATGGGTGCAATCCTATCTACCTTGCATAAATCTATTAAGTTCATTTGCAATAATTGAGTAGTCACAATCAGGGCTAACCTTGAGGCTATGCACTTACGTGAAATGGCAGCTGTTGGTTAGGTTTCAGGTGTGCCTACTCTTATTCCTTCATTGTCTTCCAATATGTCAATGTTTTCTCCAGAAATATGTACTACAAAGGATACTATTGAGATAGATGTCCCTAAAGAAGATATTTCTGAAGCAAGAAATATTAAGCTTTCTCCTTCTACCTATTCTCAAAAGAGTGCATGTCTTGGTGATGATTGGGGTTCTCTAGAATTTATAGAATCCTTCACTAGAGAATATAAAGTCAACTTGATCCACTTAGTCCTTCTGATAACATCATCCACACCCACTATCAAAGATGATTATTCTTTTGTATCACGGGATAATGTGAGCAATAGTTGTAATGTCCTTAATGTCGATCCTCCTTTTGAGGAAGATGATCACACTTCTATTAAAGAGGCTAATGATGGAAGTCCTATCTAGAAGGATGATAGCAATCCCATAGAAGAGTATGATCCCCATTGCTGGAACAATTCTCTCTATGGATATACTCCTTAATATTTGCAAGCACGTTATGGCCCTAGTTTCAAGCTCATCTCTAAATATGGCTATGAGTGTAAAGGTTGTGGGTGTAACAAACAAGGAATTCAAGTCCCTATAGAAATTTCACCTTGTAAGCATAATTTGGGGTTTGGTTAATCAAATGAACAGTCTAAACAAAAACCATGGTTGAATGGCAACATGATTTATGCTCAACCTCGTTCTCTTGGGTTGCTTCATCTTCCATTGTCTTCTATCTTCATGTCTTCTTGTGAGCAGTTGAGTCTTTCTCCACAAGACAAAGGGTTGCTTCCTACTCCTCATTCTTTGTCTGAGCAAGAGCGTATCTTGTTGAGGCTTCTAAAATCCCACTTGATTAATCTTCCTCCTCCTACACGTAAGAAATTTCATAAGCATGATAAAGAAAAACATTATTTCTTTGCATACCATCAAGTGCCTGGCAATTCCACTAGTGAATGTAAGGCATTGAAGGATAAAATACAAAAACTTCATGATTCAAGTGTCATCACTCATTTATTTGTTGATGCACCTGCCTCTTCTTCAAATGACAAGTGATATTGAGGTCTACCTCTATCCTATATGTTCTAAGCATCTTGCATGGTTCTCCTCCCTTGTATGTTGGGGGTAGTGATAACTTGTTTTGGAGATATGTGTCCTTCTAAGGACCCCCTCTCTTCTCTCTATCTTTCAATTAGAGCGTCTTCTTGAGTGGACCCCTTTTTCTTTTGAAGGGTTCCAGAGGGACCCCCTTTGAAATTTTTTATCTCAAATGAATTCTATGGCATCTAGCTTGGGGGAAACCTGACTAGACCTGTTTCATATCTTGGCATATAGCTTGGGGGTAGCCTGACTAGACCTATCTTTTATATGACTGTCCTATAATGCAACTTGTAGTAGCCATAGGCTTCTTTGATTAGTCTTGCTTTGGAGGACTGAGAACTTGTAGATCTCCTTTGAATCAAGCTTTCCTAACATGTTTCGTCTGCAGATTAACATGTTGCTTTGCAAGTGCGCTTGTGAGGCTACTTCTCAATCAACCTTGCAGGACCAAATGCATGTAAGGACCCAAGCTGACTCTATGGAGTCCCCTACATTGGGCTTCCCTTAAGAGAGAGTACCTGGGGTGCCTTCTTTGTAAGTATGAGGACCTATAAAACACTTTCATCCCGTGGGATCTATTCACCATTGGTTTGCAGGCCTCTGGTGTAGTTTGTGTGACTTTGTAGGAGAGAATACCTACAAATCCTTTTTTTCACCTTCCATAGGTTTATGGATCTGTGGTGCATTTGTCTAACTCTCCTTGGGTCTAAGGACTTGTGGAGCTATCTCTCTTGGAATTTCCATTCCTTTCTAGCTCTTAAATTCTCTTTCTTCTCAATTGTGTATATCAGATTGAAGATCTACATCTTCTTCATCTTGAGTATATGCTCTTTCTCTCTTCAGTATTGGTTTATTCCCTACATTTTGGTGCATTCTTCTCTTGAAGCAATCAATCCTTACATTCTTCTCTCTGTTTAAGAATTCTTCTATGTATTACTTCTTAATTTGGGGATGAAGCATAGTATTGAGACAACCTTTTACATCGAGGTCTCTTTCACTTTGCTGACTCAAATCCTTTAGTTTGTTGTGTACTTGTATGTATGTGTTTTTATGTTCTAACCTAGTGATGTAATGGATTTTTATGTTCTAACATTATTTTCTTGTGCAAGTCTTTCTCATCTAATATGCTTATTTTATAGGTCTTCAACCTAGGGGAATTCTTCTTTGGTTCGAAGAGTTATCTGCTTCCTCTACAGTATCCTTTTGGCATCATGATGTTATTTATGTTTAGTAGATTTCCTTTAGCGTGCATATTAGTGTAGATTCATATGCCCGCTAAAGTGGGGGAAAAATGTAATGTCGTAAAATTGTACCCCTTGCAATTTCACATACATTCTTGCATTTTATTTAGTTTCCACTCCCCTAGCATTTGTTTAGGCTCATTTTATCCCCTGCATCATCCTTTTTCCCTCTCAAGATGCTCAGGACCCCTTTTCAGTAGCTACCTTTTCACATTAGCTTTGCATCAAACCTTGTGCTTTTCCTACTCTCATTGTTTTGTAGCATGATGTGTCTGGACACTAGCACATCATGCAGATGTACACACACTGTGTTAGAGTCCTGCAACATTTCAATGTTCAAATGACCATTTCCATGCATGTTTTCCACTTTTCAACAAGTTTTGTTGGTGGTAACGGCCTGTGATGCCTTGTAACAACTCGAGAAACTTATTTTCCTTCTTCTCCTCTCCTTAAATGCTATATTTTTTATTCATTTGGCCTTCTTCTCCTTCTTGGATCCTTTCTCAAATATTTTCCCATCTTACTCTTGCTTGCACAACTCTCTTGTTTGTTACAACAACCTCAAGAACTCTCACATTCTTACAACACTCTAAATTTCTCTCTTAGCTCTCATAGCTCTGCCTTTCTCTTTGGCTTCCTTAAGCCTTGCAACTAACATCTCCCTTATCTTATGCTTGTGAGCATCCTGAGATTTCCCACATCCCTTGTTTATTGCATCTTTATTTTGTGATACGGGTTCTCATCCTTGAGCGGTGATTGCTTTTATCATGCCATATTTGTTTACTTTGTTAACTTCTCTATCTATCTAGCTATTTATGGATGTGGGAACACCAAAATGGGGGTTTGAATGAGGCAAACCCCTATACAACCCCAACATTTTCTCCAAATCTTATGTATGCAAGTATTAAAGACATTCATTTGCTGGAGGCTTCATTACTTGGGTTTTTTGTGAGTGTCTTCTATCTCTCATCCTCTTTAACTTTATTATTTGTACTTTACTTCATTTTAGTTATGTTACATTATGTTACCTTCCCACATTCTGTAAGCTCTTAGAAATCTGATTGTTAGTAATCACTTTGCTATTTTTTCTGGTCCGTATGAGACACCAACGCACTTCTGGGACTCTAGCATGCCACATTGTCATCCTTTTTCAGCATTGCCATCCTTTGGCCAAGAGCACGTTAGTTTGTCCAAAAAACTTCTTTGATTTTACTCCTTCAGATTCTAGAACTCTCGCTCTATTCCCTAAGGTATTTTAGGGTAGTTTTCCCCTTGGGAATCTCTTGAGAATAAAAAGACTCATGAGTAGCGAATCCCCCTTAAGAATAGAATCTAGAATCTCACACACCATAGTAGACCATGATATCTACATTTGTTTGAAATTGATAAATATCATTTTTATATTGTGTGAAATCATAATTGGTAAACAAAGAAATTTTGTGAAAGAAACAAAGTTAGTGTATTCTTACTTTACCTTATCTATCTCAAAGTTGATATTGAACGATATTGGAAATGAATTCCATCATATACAATTATCAAATGAAAAACAATTTTATTATTTGTTCTTTTTGATGAACTTGAAAATAGGACTTTGAATGAAGAAATGAGATAAATAAATTAAACATGTATGTTTGTGAATACCTTTATTGAAATAAAGACATGTATATGTATGAATATACATACATACATACATACATATATATATATATATATATATATATATATATATATATATATATATATATATATATATATATATATAAACATATATAACTATATTTCCTTGGGTTTAATTTTTTTATTGAAAAAAAATGAATTCATGGTTAAATTTGTAACTCTCATAATGAATGGGATAGGGACTGACCCCCTTGCATGTTAGAAAGTAGCAGAAAATGAAAAAAAATAGAAGGGAGTGGTTGGCCAAATTAAAGAATATGAAAACCAAAAATTTAAGACCACTGTCTCTAAAAATAGAGAGGATATATTTGTGGTCAGAAGGAGGATTTGGGAGAGAATTCAATAAAAAAGAGAGGAGATCAAAAGGAATAAGGGATCAATAGAAGGGGAAAAACTAAAAAGGGGTTGAGAAGTTGCTAAAATCATCAGGGAAAAATCACAAGAATCGCACAAAAGAGAGGTAATTTGAATCCTCACTGATGTTTCGTTTGAAATTGAATGAATACTCTTTCATATGTGTTATTTTGGTGAATATCATGCTATTCATTAGGTTGTGTAATGCATTTTTGTGGTCTTGTATTCTTGTATTACCTCTATAAGTCGACCCATGTCAACTTGTGTTAGCTCTGTTGGGGTCGAATCCACCACAATGAGCTTGTATTTTGTTATGCATAACATGCATGGGTATCAACTAGATTACTATGATGGGTTCTCACCTGTATGCACTACCTGCTGGAAGTCGAGGTCGTTCGGCCCAACCAATGTTAATGTATCTTCTTTATCACAAATCTCTATTTAATGTTACATTATTTGGGACGACACCTTAATGGTGATTGGTGTATAATGGTCAACGATGCCCTGTAGGCTCCGAGCTAAGATAGTCAAGTGATTTATATCACTATGATTTATGTACTCTTCCATCATAATCTATGAGAGATAGAAGGCTTAAAACGATGCTATCATTCTATGGAAACCCACAGCCGAATGATGTTATCGTTTGGTGGAAATTCTCAAACGAATGTTACTATCGTTCAATGGATGTTAATATTGTTGATGTTATTATGTGAAAATAGCATCCAACTATCTTTTCCCATAGGTATAAATCCATTAAAATCATCATGCAAATGCTTATATGCATGTGTATTTATATATATATATATACACACAATTATGTATGTATGTATGTATGTATGTATGTATGTATATGTATGTATGTATGTATATATATATATATATATATATATATGCATATATACATACTCACTGTCAAAAATTCTAGTGTTACAATCAGATTTGATGAACAACTAAACTTTGTTCTTTTATGAATATTTTTGAAGGTTGTTTCATTTTATTGTGGATTGAACCGTGGCATAATGGCTATCGAATAAATGAATAATCTTTAAGAAAATTGATAGCATGTTATCAATATCATGATAACATGCCTATTGGCACCCCCTATGTGAAAATTTCACCTGAAGGAACATAGCATCCTTTTTTTATGTTTTTAGTATATTGATGTTCTTTTAAGTAAGTATTATAATGGTGTATTTAAATTGAACAACAGACGGTCATGCTGACCAAAAATAGATCAAGCACGAAATCTAAATTGAATTAGACTTAAAAGGTACATTTGTTCTGTATGATATGTTATTCCTCTGGAATTGATTATTGTGGGTATTGGAATTCAAACATATTAGACAAGTGATTGTGGAATAAATGTTACATTTTTATTTCAACTGAGACTAGTTATCATTGAAGTATTAAATGGAGCATCTAAACAAAGTTTATGTTATTTTTCTAAATATGTATTCTTGTATGAAGGGAAGATTTTATTTTTCTATTTAGAATGTGTATGCATATTCCAACTATGTTCATTTTTAGGCATATATGTGTACATGCATGAATGCTTCATTCATGCACATGCACATGCATGCGGTATACCTTTTGATTCATCTTGATTTATTCATTGATTAAAAAACTTCATTTGCAAAGGAAAGATTTGTAGAAATGGAATAGTGTAGATTTGCAATACATGTCTTAATAGAAAGATAGAAACATGATGAAAATATGAATGGTTATACTTGATTTAGATGGAATATATGTGAGAAATATTGAATGGAATGATATAAGAATTCAATGGTAGACTGTAGCGCACTAGAATATGATGTTGATAATAGATGGTCTAAAAGGGAAGGATACCCCTTTGATATGATGAGCTTTTCTTCCGGGAATGGGTTCCATAGAGTGTAGATTTGTTTTTCCAAATCTAACCTAAGTTGTATTTTATGTAGTATGAGCTTGGCCAAGCTTTGCAATCATTTTTATTTACGGAACAAACTATTATTATTTATCCTCTCTCTATTGTACTTTCTTACTTAACATGGAACTTGCATATTCTAGTTGTAGATAGAAATGCATGTAGTTAGGCACACACAAATTCCACCTTACAAACTACATCTCTTGCTAAGTGTTTCATGTAGGGTCGCGCATTCTTTGACCGACTGAAGAATTCTGGGGAATCATTTCTTTGTGGTTGGGTGGAAAAGCACCGAGCAACCATATTCTCGTCCACCACTGGAGGTGATTTGTTACCAAGGAAGCATATCATAATTCTATTTATGTAAATGTATCATTGATGTAACTAATGATATTGTTGTAATAGATGAAATTGATGTATTGATGAATTGACTTTGAGGCGTTGAGTGCCAAGTAAAACTTGTAAGTTGACGATTGACATTTGGAAATGGATTTATATTTAGTTTTATTTGTTTATTTATGGACATGAAATTTCTAAATGGAAATAGATATGGGATTTATGTCATAAATTTTATATTCATAATGTCAATTTTAATTTATTGAAGAAAATCTAGTTTGGGCATGTTAGAAACCTTGTGATTGTTACAAGTATTTTGGTGGGAGACCATACACCACTTGTCTTAAAAAAAAAATTCATTACAATTGTACAAATGGATAGGAATCATCTTGCCATTTGGTACAAGGTATGCATTATCTTTTAGATTTATAAAAAGAGCACAAATCTTTTGTTGTCTCTTTTCTTTTGAATTCATCATAGGATAAATTTATTACATAAAATTGGTGACATGAATCTGTATGTATTTTCCAAAAATAAACTTAAGCTATCACCAAGCCAACTTGATTCAAAATTGCTTCTAATGTATTTTAGCTAGTAAAGCATAACGAAGGTTTGATGTCAATGTCCTCAATATGTCAACTAATTTTATAATTCAATTTTAGTTTTTCTCAGTTTCCTTGAAATATTGTCTTGTCTTTATGGAGAGCATATGAAAAAATTTGGAGGGATCTCAGTGGTAAGGGGTTTTCTTCTAAAAGTGTCTATTTCACATTAGGATAAAGGTCAATGTTCACATGAGTTGATATAAAAAAAATAAAAAATAGGAAATTTTAAATAAAGTTTTATCTAAAAATAAAAATCACTTTCCTCTTCTTCAATGTGGCATTGTGAAAAATGTATAAAATTACTTCTATTCACAAAAATACACTTATGAAATAACACAATTTATTCTTTGAGGGCTTGTAAGGTCATGAGTTATCACAAACCCACAACTTGTGTTTTGATTTTTGTAATCATAGTAAAATTAAAAAAAATATTATAATATGTATGCATTGTGGCTTGGATATATGTTTTATGCCTCATTCACATTTTTAGAATAACATACACATTTAGAAAAAAATAAGATTTTTGACCACTTTTTTATCTCTTAATTTGGTATACTCACCCATTGCAAAGCTTGGACACTCAAGTAGTCTCATCCTACAATTTATATAGATGTTCATTATTTTATCCAATTTCATAATTAATTACATCTTATCATTCTTTTTCTTTTTTAACTCTTACACAACTTACAAGCTATCATGATTATAATTAGCAACTTCCATGACAGTAGAACAGACTTACACTTGCCAAAATACAAATTACTTATGAAACAAGTGCCACTCTAAGTGAGACACCCAAATAGGTGAGTATGATTATTTAATAAATAATTAAATAAAATACTTCAACATTAGGAAACTTTCATGGAACTAAATCAAACATGAACTTTCTTAAATATGAATTACTTGTGACACAAGTGCTAGTATAAGTGGCAAACCACAATTGGTGGGTGTAATTAATAAAGAAATAATTAAATAAAATAATTCAACATTAGGATTTCAAGGTATATGAAACTTACCAATAGATAATTCCACTTTGATTGTCAAATACACCAAGTACATTAATTAGGATAAGGAATTAGGTATTGCCTCAATATTTGGGCATGTTTAAGTTAGTGTATTTGGATTACATGTTGATATTTAGAAATACAAAGAAAAAGCACCTAATACATTTGAGACAAGTCTTATTTATACTTACACAGGAAGATTTGTTGGTGAATTTAATTAAGTTTTGCTTCACAGAGTTGACTTATCTTGGGTTTTTTATTTTTCAAAATGGATTCAAAATGGATTTAGAAAAGGTAAGAGCAATAGTAGAATGGCCTACACCCCAAAGAATTCTTGAGACTAGATATTTTCATGGTTTTTCAAGTTTCTACCAAAAGTACATATAAATTTCAATAGTTGTGCACTTATCACTAAAACTATAAGGGTATCCATAAATAATTTAAGTGGAAAATTACAATGAAAAGTTTTAGTTTTATTTATTTATTTTTTGAATAAAGGTGGCAGAGCCACAAAATTTTATTAATTATAAAAGTCAGATTACATTTCGAAAGAGAAGCAATTCTAGAAGAAATTTACTACTTGGAATAGGGGTGGCCGAAAGGGCTAACAATCACAAATACATTTTTTAACATCAAGCCTTAGCCGTAGCAAAAAAGTAATCTAAACACCAGATACAAGGGTCGCTCAAAAGCTTTGCATTAAAAAAAGCAGATAAACCATGAAGGATCTGGAAGGTCAAAACTTCAAATCCAAAATTTTGTTGAAGAGTGAAAAATAGGAGGTTGGTAGAAATAAAGACAAGCCTTGAAGAAAGGAATATAACCATAGACACTAAAGGGTAGGAGCCAACCAAACATGTAAAAAAGAAATAAAAACTAGTGGAATCCAACCACAAAATGATTCATAATATCGCCATTGTGTTAGCCAAAAACCAACATAGAAAGAGGAAACCAAGAGACCAAATAAGAGGTCATTGTGCCAACAAAATTTAAGACCCAGTGAAGCAAAAAGCGGCTTGCTCAAGTGGAGCTTTCCTTAGAGGTTACAATATTCGCGGTGGCGGAAAGTGAGGTTCCCCATGTGGTTCAACCATAGCATGTCTGATAAGAAGGTGAAATACATCATATAATTCTTATATGGGGTCACAAACAAAGTTTCAGTAACAATGCCTAAGACCTAGAAGTCTTGCATTAAATTCATAAGGTCTATCATCAATTAAACCATGTGCCATAGTGCATATAAGCTTTGGAAGGTGACTGTCAAATAAAAAATGTTGTTTGCAAATTATACCACCCACCATATTTGAACCTTGAAGAATATCGTAGCTTTCTAGAGCCAGCTGAAGAGTGGAAAGAGGGTAGAGATGAAGGAGTAAATAAGTACCTTCCAGAAATTTCACCATTTCAATGGACCACAGAATTCCCATAAGATTAGATACAAATTGTAAAGTCATCTCATATGGTAGTGCCATAACATCTAGGTCCATCTAGTTGAAGCCTAATACCACCTAGATAGCATCCATCACTTTCTTGCATTCAAAAGAGAATTCGCTTCTCCGTTTTTCTTCCATGAATGGACAATTATCATGAATTTCATGATACCTGGCCAAGACAAGAACTCTAAAGAGCCTATCCAGAGCCATCCCAATAACCAAGAAAAATAGAGAACCACCAGAAAAATAAGAATGAATGCCATCACAAAACCATATATAATGTGAATGCAGCCACCAAAGCACCACGTACAGAACCACACACGAGCTTGCAATAAGGAATCAATAAATGAGAAAACAGAGAGAGTACTAGCAAGCAATTTTTTTATGCCAAATTCCAAATTATCAACCTTGTCTTGGGAATTAAAACATCCACCAAAATTAAACCTTATTTTTCCAAAGATTCCACTAATATCTCCTCTCTAATGTCTGTCAATAAGAATAAATTATCACTAGCAGACATCAGAGAAGAGGAAGATAATCATTTTTTAGAACCTATCAATGCCAAGTTTAGCATCAAACTCATAGCTTCCAAATCCAAATTGGTATTAATTACCAATCTTTTATTAAGAAAGTTTTACCATAGACGAGCCAAAAAATCCTCCGAAACGTTTGCCAAGATCACACAGGTCCGTTGTGAGAAAACAACAAGTGACATCTATCAAATTCTACATGAAATAGTGACGAAATGTCACATATGCCAATCTGTAAGAGGTACCCACTAGGGAATGACATAAATGATCATATGATCATCTCAATAAATAACAACAACCGAATCGGTGGCACATTTCTTTAACTAATCAAGCCACATTAATTCACGAATAAGAAAGAATATTTTGGAAATGACAAATGCAATATTTGGGAATGGAAAATAAAACACCTAGCACCAACATTCCCAATGATGAATAAGGCAGGAAACATAATTCAAACATGGGGCACTGCAAAAGAGAATAAACAAAGGAGAAGCCCACCTAAGGAAAAGATCTATAAGGAGCCTGATCACCAAAGAGGATAACAAGTCAACAAAACTTGGTATATCACAAGGAAATTAATCAATCATTGATCACCAGATTTCAAAAATAAACCTTCACATTCTCTAGCCATGAATTCTTTGTATTTGATATTGTCATCCATTGCTTTATTGGCTAGAAAATCAGCACAAAAAATAATCTCCCTGTAGCAATGCTATATTTGAAAAGAGGTGAAGCTTTCAAGCTGGTTCAAAATATGGGAAAGAATGTAGTCTAAATTCCAAGAGTCTGAACACCTTTTCTTTAAAGCCGAGACCGCTACCATTTAGTCTCCTTCTATGCAAATTTGGGAAATTCAAAGCTTCTTGACAAAAAATAAACCTAAGTTTAATGCTCTTAACTCAACAACATTATTAGTAGAATCCAGGATCAAGTCACAAACAACACCGAGAAAGGTGCCTTTCCAATCTCTTAAAATGACTGCAATGCTTGATTTCCCAAGATCACCTCGTGAAGCCCCGTCAAAATTTAGTTTGACAAAGGATTCAAGAGGCGGTGAACACTTCAAGGAGTCCCTTGGTAATCTTTTGGTCATGGAGGAGATTGAGCTAGCTCTTGGGAGTTTTAAAAGTTCCTAATTCTTTTGTATAAGTGCATCCCATGATGAAAAATGTTTACTTTGATGCGCATTTCTAAACAGTGAAGATGATGCCACTTCAGAGATTGATATTTTAATTTTTTGTAAGACCTATGGTAAAGATGAAGCTTTCTTTCTGAAAATTCTATTGTTCCTTCCCAACCATATATTCCAAATTATGATAGAAGGGAAGATCTCCAATGAGCAAGCAAACGAGGAGTTTAAGGGTGAAGGCCAAGATAAGAAATGATGCAAGATAGATTTTTGAAGGGGGCTTGACCAACCCAGTTTATTCATTACCTAGGTCCAACAATGGTTCATGTATTCACAACCAAGAAGAAGATGATCAATTGATTCAAAGGAATTTCCACACTTAACACAAGTAAAAAGAGGAGAATTCCCCAACTTGTCTAGCCTCATTCTTGATAAAGTTATGTCCTTAATTTCTAACCATGCAAAATCTCTTGCTTTCAGAAGAACGTTAGGTCCCCAACAAAGCCTGTGAGGCTAAGGGTTTCCCTAATTATTTGAGATTAAAGAATTATATCCATCTTTGACATTGTAATGTCTCGACTTGGTCTTTGTCCAAATAACGTTATCATGTTAGATAAATATATTTTCCTTTTTGCAAGTTTGTTTTTTAAAGAAGTTTTTATATGAGATGGAACTTGGAAAAAGTCAAATTTTTTTCACTTCAGTAAGTTGGGGACTAAAGGACCAGGTTCTAAATAGTCACAAACCTTGTTGCCCTAGCTGGCTTTTAGTAAGGGTTCAATTTGAGACCATAGAGGCTTATGACCATTCCAAGCATCATCCCAAAAAAGAGCCTTTTCACCATTATTGATGAGGGAGGATAACTTTTCTGCAAGAGGCAATAAAATTCCAGATTTTAGATCCCTTAGGGAGATCTTTTTGAGTGAAGATTATTTCCCTATCTTTGGAATCCAAATACTTACGTATCATCATTTGGCACCATTTTGTTTCAGGTTTTGAGTATATTTTCCACACCAATTTTGCACCTAGGTCCTTTTTCTGAAAGAAGATATCTCTTATTCTTGCACCCCCTTGTCTTTGGGATTACAAATTGTGTCCCAAGCAACTAAAGGAAACTTCCTTTTGGATGTAATATTTTCAAACCATAAGAAATATTCAAATATTTTTTGGAGAACCTTTCCTTTCCCTTTTGGGAGGTTGAAAATTGACATAAGATAGATTGAAAGAAAAAAAAAGCATTGATTTGAGTAATACAAATTTTCTACCAAATGTTAACATTTTTTATTTCTAAATTAAAATCTTGTTAGACATTGCAAAAATCAATTTTTCCTATAAATCATGTTTCTCCTTACTAGAAAAAAAACGGGATTCCCAAATATTTACATGCAAGATAGATTTTAGATCGATAGCTCTTTGTAACTCAATTTACAAAATTCTTACCAAAAACCTACACCCCAAAGCATTCTTGAGACTAGATATTTTCATGGTTTTTCAAGTTTCTACCAAAAGTACATATAAAATTAAATAGTTGTGCACTTATCACTAAAACTATAAGGGTATCCATAAATAATATAAGTGGAAAATTACAATGAAATTTTTTAGTTTTATTTGTTTATTTATTTATTTTTTGAATAAAGGTGGCAGAGCCACAAAATTTTATTAATTATTAAAGTTAGATTACATTTCGGAAGAGAAGAAGTTCTAGAAGAAATTTACTATTTGGAATAGGGGTGACCGAAAGGGCTAACAATCACATATACAATTTTTAACATCAAGCCTTAGCTGTAGCAAAAAAGTAATCTAAACACTAGATACAAGGGTCGCTCAAAAGCTTCGAAGTAGAAAAAGCGGATAAACCATGAAGGATCTAAAAGGCCAAAAATTAAAATCCAATTTTTTTTTAAAGAGTGCAAAATAGGAGGTTGGTAAAAATAAAGATGGGCCTTGAAGAGAGGAATATAACCATAGACACTTAAGGATAGGAGCCAACAAAACCTGCAAGAAAGAAATAAAACTCAGGGGCATCCAACCAAAAAATGATTCATAATATCACCACTGTGTTAGCCAAAAACCAACATAGAAAGAGGAAACCAAGAGACAAAATAAGAGGTCATTGTGCCAACAAATTTTAAGACCCAATGGAGTGAAAAGCGGCTTGCTCAAGTGGAGATTTCCTCGGAGGTTGCAATATCCACATGTGGCGGAAAGTGAGGTTCCCCATGTGGTTCAACCATAACATGTCTGATAAGAAGGTGAACTGCATCATATAATTCTTGACTGGGGTCACAAACAAATTTTCCGTAACAATGCCTAAGACCCAGAAGTCTTGCATTAAATTCATAAGGTCTATCATCAATTAAACCTGTGCCATAGTGCATATAAGCTTTGGAAGGCGATTGTCAGATAAAAAATGTTGTTTGCAAATTATACCACCCACGAGATTTGAACCTTGAAGAATATCGTATCCTTCTAGAGCCAGCTGAAGAGTAGAAAGAGGGTAGACATGAGGGAGTAAATAAGTACCTGCCAGAAATTTCACCATTTCAATGGACCATAGAACGTCCATAAGATTAGATACAATTTGTAAAGCCATTTCATATGGTAGTGCCATAACATTCAGTTCCATTGAGTCAATGCATAATACCACCTAGATAGCATTCATCACTTGCTTTCATTCAAAAGAGAATGCCCTTCTCAGTTTTTCTTCTGTGAATGGAGAATTATCATGAATTTCATGATACTTGGCCAGGCCAAGCACTTTAAAGAGCCTATCCAGAGCCATCGCAACAACTAGGAAAAACAGAGAACCACCAAAAAAATAAGAATGAATGCCATCACAAAACCATATATAATGTGAATGTGGCTACCAAAGCACCATGTACAGAACCACACACGAGCTTGCAATAAGGATTCAATAAATGAGAAAATAGAGAGAGTACTAGCAAGTATTTTTTTGATGCCAAATTCCAAACAATCAACCTTGTCTTGGGAATTAAAACATCCACCAAAATTAAACCTTATTTTTCCAAAGATTCCACTAATATCTCTTCTCTAATGTCTGTCAATAAGAATAAATTATCACTAGCAGACATCAGAGAAGAGGAAGATAATCATTTTTCAGAACCTGTCAATGCCAAATTTAGCATCAAACTCATAGCTACCAAATCCAAATTGGTATTAATTACCAATCTTTTATTAAGAAATTTTTACCATAGAGGATCCATGAAATCCTCCCAAATGTTTTCCAAGATGAGACAGGTCCGTTGTGAGAAAACAACAAGTGACATCTATCAAATTCTACATGAAATAGTGACGAAATGTCACATATGCCAATCTATAAGAGGTACCCACTATGGAATGACATTAGTGATCGTATGATCATCTCAATAAATAGCAACAACCAAATTGGTGGCACATTTATTTAACTAATCAAGCCCCATTAATTCACAAATAAGAAATAATATTTTGGAAATGACAAATGCAATCTTTGGGAATGGAAAATAAAACACCTAGCACCAACATTCCCAATGATGAATAAGGCAGGAAACATAATTCAAACATGGGACACTGCAAAAGAGAATAAACAAAGGAGAAGCCCACCCAAGGAGAAGATCTATAAGGAGCCCAGTCACCAGAGAGGATAACAAGTCAACAAAACCTGGTATATCATAAGGCACTTAATCAATCATTGATCACTAGATTTCAAAAATAAACGTTCACATTCTCTATCCATGAATTCATTGTATTTGATATTGTCATCCATTGCTTTATTGGCTAGAAAATCAACACAAAAATTAATCTCCTTGTAGCAATGCTATATTTGAAAAGAGGTGAAGCTTTCAAGTTGGTTCAAAATATGGGAAAGAATCTAGTCTAAATGCCAAGAGTCTGAACACCTTTTCTTTAAATCTGAGATTGCTACCATTGAGTCTCCTTCTATGCAAATTTGGGAAATTCAAAGCTTCTTGACAAAAAGTAAACCTAATTTTAATGCTCTTAACTCAACAACATTATTAGTAGAATCCAGGATCAATACACAAACACCAAGAAAGGTGCCTTTCCAATCTCTTAAGATGACTGCAATGCTTGATTTCCCAAGATTAGCTCATGAAGCCCCGCCAAAAATTTAGTTTGGTGAAGGATTCAGGAGGCAATGATCACTTCAAGGAGTCCCTTGGTACTCTTTTGGTCATGGAGGAGACTGAGCTAGCTCTTGGGAGTTTTAAAAGTTCCTAATTCTTTTGTATAAATGCATCCCATGATGAAAAATGTTTACTTTGATGTGCATTTCTGAACAGTGAAGATGATGCCACTTCATAGATTGATATTTCAATTTTTTGTAAGACTTGTGGTAAAGATGAAGCTTTCTTTCTGAAAATTCTATTGTTCCTTTCTAGCCATATTTTCCAAATTATGATAGAAGGGAAGATATCCCATAAGCAAGCAAAAGAGGAGTTTAAGGGCGAAGGCCAAGATAAGAAATGATGCAAGATAGATTTTTGAAGGGGGCTTGACCAACCTAGTTTTTTCGTTACCTCGGTCCAACAATGGTTCATGAATTCACAACCAAGAAGAAGATGATCAATTGATTCAAAGGAATTTCCACACATAACACAAGTAAAAAGAGGAGAAGTCCCCAACCTATCCAACCTCATTCTTGATAAAGTTATGTCCTTAATTGTTAACCATGCAAAAGCTCCTGCTTTCAAAGTACATTAGCTCCCCAACAAAGCCTGTGAGGCTAAGGGTTTCCCTAATTATTTGAGATTAAAGAATTATATCCATCTTTGACATTGTAATGTCCCAACTTGATCTTTGTCCAGATAATGTTATCTTATTTGTTATATAAATATATTTTCCTTTTTGCAAGTTTGTTTTTTAAAGAAGTTTTAATATGAGATGGAACTTGCAAAAAATCAATTTTTTTTCACTTCAGTAAGCTGGGGACTAAAGGACCAGGTTCTAAATAGTCACAAACCTTGTTGCCCCAACTGGATTTCAGTAAGGGTTCAATTTGAGACCAATTTCCAAGAGACCAAAGAGGCTTATGACCATTCCAAGCATCATCCCAAAAAGAGCCTTTTCACCATTATTGATGGACCAAGATAGATGAGGGAGGATAACTTTTCTGTAAGAGGTAATAAAATTCCAGATTTTAGATCCCTCAGGGAGATCTTTTTGAGTGAAGATTATTTCCCTATCTTGGGAATCCAAATACTTATGTATCATCATTTGGCACCATTTTGTTTCAGGTTTTGAGTAAATTTTCCACACCAGTTTTGCACCTAGGGCCTTATTCTAAAAGAAGATATCTCTTATTCCTGCACCCTCCTTGTATTTGGGATTACAAATTGCATCCCAAGAAACTAAAGGAAACTTCCTTTTGGATGTAATATTTTCACACCATAAGAAATATTTAAATATTTTTTGGAGAACCTTTCCCTTTTGGGAGGTTCAAAATCGACATAAGATAGATCGAAAGAGAACAAAGTACTGATTTGAGTAATACTAATTTTCTAGAAAACGTTAACCATTTTGATTTCTAAATTAAAATCCTGTTAGAAATTGTAGAAATCAATTTTTCCTATAATCATGTTTCTCCTTACCAGAAAAAAATGGGATTCCCAAATATTTACATGTGAGAGAATCACTTTGGAACCCCCAGAATTTCTGAATATGGGATTGCACATTTGGGTTCACATTAAGAAATAATTTTTTTAATTTATCTGGATTGCAATGTTGACCAAAAAAAGAAAAATACTCTATACTTATGATTTTTATTGCTTTAGCTTCTTCCATTGTGGCTTGACCCAAAAGGAGCGTGTCATCCACAAAAATTAAATGAGTAATAGGAGTAGGGAACGGGTGAACTTGAATCCCTTTCCAAATTCTATCGTTTCTTGCAGCAATTATGGATCTGCTCAACCCCTCAGCTAGTAAAATAAACAAGAAAGGAGAAATGGGGTCACCCTGTCTCACACCTTGTGAAGAAGTAAAAAAGCCATAGGGGGTGCCATTTATGATTACTAAAAATCTTACCCTAGAAAAACATGAGTGAACCCACTTACACCAACTATTATTAAAACCAAATTTCTTGAGAATCGCTAACAAGTAGTCCCAATTTACCATGTCATAAGCCTTTAGCATGTTGAGCTTTAAAATCATTGTTGGGGATTTATTACACATGACTGAATGAAGAGTTTCATGGGCCAAGATGGTGCCTTTCGGAGTATCTTTTCCAGGGAAAAAGCCACCTTGTTCCTTAGAAATGATTAGGGAAAGCAGTTTTGCTAGTCTAGTGGCAATTTTTTTGGTAAGAATTTTTTAAATTGAGTTACAAAGAGCTATCAATCTAAAGCTAGAAAGACATATTGGCCCACAAAATCCCAACATTTTTCAAAAAATAACATAGTGTAACCATCTGGGTCAAGGGCTTTTTCCGCTTCCATTGAGAAAAAAACCTCTTTAATTTCCACCATGGAGAATTTTTCCATTAGCATCTTATTTTGGGTTGGGGATATTAGAGAAGGGATATTATTTATAACCGAATTATTCTCTAAAGAGTTGTTACTTTTGGAGCCAAGAGATTTTTGAAATAAGAAACTGTTCTTACCCCAATTTCTTTTTTTGAACTAATTATATTCCCTGAAGATGAAAGAATTGAGATTACTCTGTTTGATTTTCGACAGAGCTTTGTTGAGGCATGGAATAATTTTTTGTTCTTATCTCCCTCTTTT
The DNA here is from genome assembly GCA_007258455.2 of Sequoia sempervirens. Classification (NCBI taxonomy): domain Eukaryota; kingdom Viridiplantae; phylum Streptophyta; class Pinopsida; order Cupressales; family Cupressaceae; genus Sequoia; species Sequoia sempervirens. The sequence goes on from VDFB02277415.1 coordinate 104,681, forward strand.
AACCAAGTCTCTCTAGATTTTTGTCTCCAGTAACATTCCTCTTGTACAAGAACCTCATCAAGTTCAACTTTTAGCAACTTTTCTTTATTAAAATGTGCATTATCCATTCCCATTTTGATTACTATCTCATATAAATAAAAAAGTTGTGACTCAATGCATTGTTTCTCAATAGTTTTTTTTTTTAAATGATTCTTGTTCTAGTCCTTAATCTTACTTTTCACATATTGTAATTTTTTGTTAAACTGATACATTCATGTCCCATTAAAGAAGGGGCAGTTTAGCCACCAATCTTTTACACATCCAATAAATTATGTGTCTTGAAACCACATAGCTTCTAATTTAAAAGCACTTCTAGTGATATTCCTTTCTTCAAAGATCGAAATGGAGATCGAGAAATGATCTGAGCCCAAAAGGGAGATTGAAAAATGATCTAAGCCCAAAAGAGTGTGAATAATTGAGGAAAAATCTCAATCAACGGACAACCAATTGTCTGAAATCAAGAAGCGGTCCAATTTCTTTGTGATTTGGGAAAAAAATTCTCCAATTTGTCCAAGTAAAGGTGCCATTTTTTATCGGGCAATCATGAAAATTATTAGACAAAATAAAATGATTGAAATCATCCATTGCTACTATAGGTGGGGTTATTCCCCCAGTTTTTTTTGAGATGTTTCTAATTGTGTTGAAATCTCCTCCCAAGATCTTATAACAATTTTTATTATTGGATGAATTGAGTAATATTTTCTTCCAAATTTGTCTTTTTCCAGAGACCGAACATGGTCCATATATGTTATAAATCTAGAAAAAATTGTTGGTTCTCAAACAAACAACCAAAGCCCTGATCTAGTTGGATTTTACTTTAAATTTATCAATCTTGACATAAATCTTGTTTCAAAGTATTGCTAAACCCCCTAAAGCTCCCAATGCCAGAGAATCAATGAAGCCCCAATCAGGCCCAAAACCAAAGAAATTTGAGGTAGATTGAGATGATAATTTAGTTTCTTGAAGTAGAATGATTTCAGAGAAAGTACCAAATAATTGGTTTTTTATTATTTGTCTTTTGTTAGGGTCATTTAAGCCCCTAACATTCCATGAAATAATCCTCATTGTACTCAAGGAAAGATCCTGTCTCTCCTCGTTCTCTTGATTCCTTCCAAGGATTCACTCCCCATAGTAGAATCACACTGTATAGTTTGGGAAGGGGAACTAATCCCTTTACCTTTTTTAGAAGAAGAATGGAGATTCATTTCCAATGCGGATTGAAGCCCAACCGCAATCTCTAGGTTAGTTTTCTCCTTTTTTGATTTACACCCTCTTTTACTTTTGGGAGTGATAAGAGTCTTAAGTTCCCAATTGGATTGGGATATGGGTGGGGAAGAAAGAAAATCTAAAGAGCAATTTCAGGATTATCAAGGGGAGGAAGGATTTCATCAAGAAAGCTTAAATTTCTTTTAGAGGCAGTTTGAGAAATGGGAGGAGGGGATTTAATCTTAGAGTTTGGCTCCTCAAGGATTTCATCAACGATTTCTTCAATGAGATCATTTGCAGCCTTGGAAATGGCATCATTGACAGAGTTCATGAGATCATCCTCAGAACCGTTTAGCAGATCTTCATAGCTAGAGATAATATTTTTTGAGGGCTCCGGATGAAGGGTGGGGGAGAGGGAAGAGTTAGCTTGAGTAGAGACATTGCTTTTTTCCCCAAGTGGAAGTGAAGAATTACAGGCCCTATTCAAATATTTTTCATTGTGCAATAAGGGTTCCATAACATTTGAAGAAGGGAATACTTGGCATGAATGAGCACTGCTAGAGGGTTGGTTCATGCCCAATACCCTAGAAATGACAGCAAAATCCAAAGGTTCAGCTCATGAAAAAATTTCCAAATCTACAAAAATGTTTGCTTCTTTCCATATGGAAGTCTCCCTGATAATTGTTTGAATCTAATCACCTTTGCTAGTGGTGAGGCGAATCTTATGAGGCAAAGAAGAGCAGTTTTTAATCAAATCCTAGACCCTAATAATAGGTTTACCATTCAAAATCACAAATTCACTTTTGAGAAACTCCCCAAAATGGGAAACAATTTGTTTTACAAAACTAGTATCAAAAAATTCCACAGGGAGATATGGCATGGAAAAACAAACTAGGCAGGGCGACATTTTGAGATCCTCAAGAGAGGTATTATATTTCCATTCGAAGATTCCCAGAAAAGTATCACCACACCAGAATGGTCCTTTATGAAGTAGTTTGCTCTTAATGGTGGAAATTTTAAATAAAATAAAAAAGGAAGCGAAAACCATGATTAAATCAAAATATTCATACCAATTTTCCTTCATCCACATGCAAATTTCTGTTTGGGTTTCTCCGCTCCCTAGATTTGCACAAATAGGCCATTTTCTTCACAATCTGAATATTGGGGTTCTAGATATACTAGAATAGTTGGGAGTGGCCTCCATTCATGTTTTGCCCTTGCCACATCATTGTTCCTTGAAGAGGGTTTGATGCTTGAAGAGTGGACTTGAGGAGCTGATCCATTATCAAATGATTTTTTCCAGAAACCCTCAGGGTTCCTTATCGACCCTGACTTAGTAGAAGAGTGATTTCTATCCTCTACAAATCTTTGCTTTGAAAAATTTCTTTGGTGTGAAGAATTTTTTTTCTTTATTCACTTGCCAAGGGTTTCGAAACTAGGGGTGACTTTGCGTGGAAGAGGTAGATTTAGGATGGATGGATGAGGAGAAGGATTACTTCCATGATTATTTGTATGTTGTTTCCTTTTCCAAATAGACCTGCCATTCCTAGAGCCACTAATCCTAGAAACATCCTAAGGATGTTCTTTAGACTCAGTAGAGCGATGATGGGGGACGGTCTACTGTGTAGATGCTCAGTGGAAATCCTGTAGATGTCGATGGGGAGGGTTAGAGGGGTTTTCAAAGACAACTTGGTGATTTCTTTGCACATTTGCAGTTTGAGAAGCCATAGGGTAGTCCCTAGAGTTATTTCCTAAGGTTTTCAGAATACCACGGTCATGCCATGGCAGTAAGTTGGGATTGTATTCTAGAAAAGTTGGCCATTCATCCTCATCTGCCTAGTGCACCTATTTAACCTAAGTGTGATGTTTCTCACATGTGTCAAAATCCATCCCATATTTTAAATATAAACTCAAGGAGGTTAGAGGTAAAGTCCATTCCTATACCCTAAGTCAGCAGAGCAAGAAATGGCACACAAGATAACTGACCCTTGTCTTTGCCCACTATGAAGTGGAGTTGAACCTATGACTTCGAGGAATGCAAACCCCAAGCCCCAACTAATTCTACTACAAGTGGTGGAATTTAAAAAATCTATCCTCAAGGAGGTTAGAGGTAAAGTCCATTCCTATACCCCGTGTTAGCAAAGTAGGAATTGACACACAAGATAATTGACCCTTGCCTTTTCCCACTACGAAGCAAAGTCGAACCTGTGACCTCGAGGAATGCAAACCCAAAGCCCCAACCAACAATGAAATTTTTTAGTTTTCTTAAGAAAAAAGTAGCAAAGCAACATATGCTTTGCAAAATTTTGACAAAGACTTCCAAGTTTTTTTATTTAAGTGGATTAGAGTTAAGACAAAAAGGAAGACCAATATATTATTTAGTGAGAATTTGAAAAATTCCAAAGGAAAGTATTAGTTAAAAAATAATATTTTTGTATGAAATCCTTGAGAAAGTGGATGGACTATATATAGAAAAAATATCTAATGTCATACATAGGTCATCAAGCTTCATATTTCATCAACAAAAAATATAAGTTAAATCAAATTCCTATGAATTGGGTAAAATTGTTGTAGTTTCATATCTACTTCCAACCATAGAAGTTAGTTGATTATTTAAGAAATATGAATTCATTTCTCATGAAACTAAGATTTGGAATGGTTGAATTCAACTCAATAAAAGAGTTTTATTCAAAATATTTGAACTTGAAGGTAGTATGGAGAGAATATAAAAACCTAGTTAGCCAAGATGGAACATGGTTTTGGATTACTTCATTCAATATGGATTGTAATTTAAGAAGCACCAACCATGTATACTTCAAGATTCCATGAGAGAAATTGATTAGAGAAAAGAATAGTGGATTTCTAGCATTGTATTTTGAAGGAGAAGAAAAATTAGAATAGCTAAAGGAAGGAAATTATTTTTCAATGATAAGAACTTGATGTCACACATATCAATGATAATAACATATGTCCCAAAAAAATTACATGATGCCCTCATTCCGAATAAAGAAAATTCGAACACTTTTTAGGATTTTTGGCCTATCTCCCTCTACAACACTATCTACAAAGTCCTTGCCAAGGCAATTGCTAATAGGTTAAAGGATATTTTTCCACTAATCATCTTGGAAGAGTAGACTAGTTTTGTGCCAGGAAGGTCAATTTTCGATGGGGTTATCATTGTGCAAGAAGCAATTCACTCGATTCAAAAGATGAGCGGTGGGCTATGTTGATCAAACTAGACATCAAGAAGGCATATGAAAAAGTGAATTGGTGATTCCTCTTCAAGGTTTTGGAATCATTCAATTTTGATAAGCAATGGTTGGATTGGATTTTTGAGTCAATAGCTTGTCCAAGATTCTCAGTTCTTATCAATGGTTCTCCAAAAGGCTTCTTCAATGTATCAAGAGGGTTAAGACAAGGGGACCCCCTCTCCCCTGTTTTTTTCATTATCATGGCCGAGGCTCTTGGTTGGGATTTTTTGAAAGCTAAACTAGATGGAGTCGTGGAAGGTGTACAAATTACTAGTGTGGTACCTGAAGTCATGCACCAATGATTCACATATGACAACATGCTCTTTGGTATGGCTATGGTCAAAGAGGCCAAGGGGTTCAAGCAAATTCTTGATAGGTATTCCCAGGCGTTTGGCCAAGAGGTAAGTCAAGCTAAATCTGATTTTTTTTTATTTAATACTAGTATTTCCAAGAAAGTGCAGATTCTGCAATTCTTGGGGTTCCATAAAGGCCAGCTTCCTTGTAAATATCTAGGTCTTCTTTTGATCAAAGGGGTGCAGCCTAGCAAAACATGGGATGCAGTGGTAGAAAATATCAAAACCAAGCTTTCTTCATGGAAGAACAAATGGTTGTCCTGGGTTGGGCATTTGACACTTTTGAAATTGGTGATCATAGTGATTCCTATATATATGTTGTCTTGTCTTTCACTTTTCAGTCAAGCTAACAATGAAATCAACAAAAATATGAAGATATTTTTTTGGCAGGGAACCTCTGATCAACACAAAATTCCATTAATAAAATGGAGAAAAATTTGTGAGCAGAAGGAAGTGGATGGTGCATGGGTGAAGAATATGATCTTACAGAACCAAGCTTTGGGGACGAAACTACTTTGGGAAATTCATGCTAAACCAGAATTGAAATGGGTCAGAATTTTAAGAGAAAAATATCTCGAGGAGGGAGATCACCATATCTTTGTTACCAAGGAGCTTTCGAGCAGCTCGAGAATTTGGAATTTCCTTTGCAGTTGGTGACATTTGATTTTGGATCATTTGACCTGGGAAATCAAGGAGGGTCATGATGCTTTTTTTTGGGAAGATTCCTAGGAAGGACAGAGGAAATTAGTGGAGAATGCAGATTTGGCATAGGTAATGGATGTAACAAAATGTGCTTGGAGGAGTAAGGTGTGTGACTATATGGTGGTATCTAGGGATATGGGAAGTCTCAGCTACATGTGGAAAAGTATCAATGAGTTCAATTTGGATCATGGGTCATTTGCAATGTTCGAAGCTGAGCTGGCTTGACAGGTCATATGCTTAAGAGGTGGCAGAGATATTCTAAGATGGAACACATCGCTGAACGACACCTATATACTAAGGATGGTTGTAAGGTGTTAACTAGTTCTAATCTAGCTATGTCGTGGCTCCCTATCAACTTGTGTTGGAGTGTGGATTTCCTTCCTAAGGTTGAACTTTGCACATGGGTTGTGGTGCAAGGGAGAGTTCTCACTAAGGACAGGTTCTTATATTTGGACTTCTCTGATCCATCAAGATGTATTCTGTGCAAGCAAGCGAAGGAAACTAGTGACCACCTGTTTGTAAATTGCACTATGGCTCAACATTGTTGGCAATGGTTGTGTGAAAAATTACAATGGTAGATGGCTCTCCCCAATAATCTCCTAAGTCTTCTTTCTGGGTAGCCAAAGCTCTACAACAACTCGATCTTTGGAAGTCTCTAAATTGTTGGACCATCTTTGATCATATGGGAGTTGTGGACAAAGTGAAATTGGAAAATTTTTTAGGAGAAGGTGATGCCCAAGTTGATGCTTCTAAACAAATTTGAAGCAAGTATTGTAGAGACTGTCAATGCTAGGGTGGCTACTTGACAAGGATCCAAAACCATCTTCACTGCTTGGGATGCTATAATGAGATGAAATTGGAATGGCCTTTTTGTCCCCCCTTAGATTGGTTTAGGTGGCAAAGCAACAGAGCTGGAAAGAAGTAAAGTGGTATGGAAACCCCCGTAGATTGGGTGGATAAAGTTGAATTTCGATGGTGCCTCTCATGGGAATCTTGGTATCTCTGGTGCAAGATGCATCATCAGGGATGGGTAGTCAATATGTCTTGGGAAAATTACATCTCCTCTCCTGGTTGGCACTAATAATGCGGCTGAGATGCAAGCCCTAATTTTGGGACTTTGATTATGCAAGGAATTGAAGGTAAAAAACTTAGTTGTTAAAGGTGATTTGAGCTTGGTCATTAATGCATTAAGAACCAGAAAGCTAACTCATTGGAAGCTGAGCGCCAACTTGGAAATTTCCCTAGAACTTTTGGACGGTTTCGAGTTGGTAATCCTCAATCACACATTGTGAGAAGGCAATATGGAGGAAGATTCACTCTCCAACCTAGGGGCAAATGGCATTAGTATCAGAGAATTATTTCTGAATCTTCTTGACCAATCCAACTAAGATTGGTGGGTGGTAGGGTGGGTGAATTTCCACATAGATTGTGGCAAGTCCGGCGATTAGGCAAAGTGAGCCAAGGTGGTAGGGTGGCAGAATTCCCACGGGTTTTCGTTGAGGCCTTTATGATGTAATCATTCAGGGTGTTGGGTGGTTGTTGGAAAGGACATGCTTTGATTCCCAAAGCTTTTGATATGATTTCTAGCCACACCTCTACATGTACTCATGTTGGTATGTGGCGACTGATCATGCGATTTTGTAGAACCCGAAAATATGGAAGCTTCTAAGCTTGGTAAAAAGGGGTTCGGATGGGTATTACTGTATGATGAAAAACGAGATTATTCGCAAGATTGTAACAGGTTTTTCACTGGATAATAAAAGTATTGGATGGCTGCGGTTTGGTGGATGTAGCCCAGATTGGGTGAACCACTTTAAATTATGTGTTATGATTTATTCTGTGAATGTTTAGTTTCTCTATTTTTGTTTATTAAATCTGCATTTAATTGTTAGATCTGCCATCTCTAACCCTAACAAGTGGTATCAGAGCCAGGTTGTGTTTTGATTATCGTCTGTAGGAAAGATCTCACGGTTGAGTGGGAGTCTCATAGTTGAGTGGGAGCAATGGCAGACGAGGGTAAGAAGGTTGAGAAGTTTAACGGGCAGAACTATTAGTTATGGAAGATGCAGATGGAGGACTATCTCTATCAGAAGGATTTATGGCGGCCATTGGAAGGGAAAACCAAGAAACCTGCAGCAATGTTAGATGAGGACTGGGAGATCTTGGATAGAAAGGCTCTTGGCAGTATTCGTTTGTGCCTAGCACAAACAGTGGCGTTCAATATTACAAAAGCAAAGACAACTCAAGAGTTGATGGAAACCTTGGAAAAGTTATATGAAAAGCCTTCCGCTTCGAATAAGGTATTTCTTATGAAGCGTTTATTTAATATGAAAATGGTAGAAGGTGGGTCAGTTACTGATCATTTAAATGAGTTTAATATGGTCACCAGTCAATTAACTTCTGTAAAAGTAAACTTTGATGAAGAAGTTAGGGCTCTTTTGATTCTGTGTTCTTTGCCTGAAAGCTGGAATAGCTTGGTAATGGCTGTTAGCAATTCTATTTCTGGTGCTTGGTTTTAAGGCAGGCACATTGGCAGTGTGTAGGCTAATAAAGGTGGCATTAATTGTGAGGAATTTCCATTCTAGTTTTTGGGTGGTGAGGGTATTGTTTCTATCTAATTGCATTTGTTTGGGGTTGAGTGTGGCTGTGGGTGTTTTCTTAGCCATGGCAGAATGGTCAAAATTTACAGTGGATATTTCTGTGGACTTGATTGTCTGCTTTGGGGCTGATACCTCCTTAGCTTTGGATTGCAAGGATCGTCAAAATAATTTTTGAGAAGTTTCTAATTAGTGCTTAAAGTGCATATTACTCAACATCGACCCGCTGATGGTGGTGGCCATGAAAATGGTGCTTGGCAAGGGGCACCTAGATCATAAGGAGTATTTTTGTGCTAATTCATAGGTGGTGTCATGGTTCTTGGCCTCCATTTTGGATAATGGGGTTCCGAAGGAAAAATCCAAAGTATTGATGGGAAAATTATTCAAAAAGGAGTTGCTCAGCGGTCTGGAGGAGGTGCTCAAGGTGTTCATTCTTGGAAAAGGTGTGCCATGCCCGTGCGACTAGGAGCTGGTGAAGAAGCCAGGTGAGGTGATTCAAATCTTTCCCTTTCTTTTGGATTTAAAATTGATGGGCCTGGTGCGCCATCAAATGATTGTGGTTGTTGTGGTCCTCTTCCTTAAGAAGGTTTTTCATCTGGTTGAGGTAAATGATATGAAATGGGTGAAATAATTTGATGCCTTTGCGAAGGAAAATGGTTTCTTGTAGATTTTGTTGCTCTCTATGTCTGGTGTGGGGTTGGTGGTTTCGGGTTTCCTCTAGGTCCTGTATCATCCATTTTTTTGAAGCATGGTAGGGTCATGTTAGTTTAGTTTTTGTATCATCTAGGGTTTGTCAAAATCAATTTTTTTTATAGTTTTTGGTGATGGTGGTTGGGGATTATGGTGTAGTCATGAGCCATTCTAGCTTTCTCGTCTGGGGCGTGGTTTGGCTAGGTGACTCGAGTGGTTTCTTTTAGGTCTGACACCCTTTCTCCTACAATAGTAGACAATTGTAAATGTTTTCTGTAAATCAATACAACTATCCTTACGAAGCAAAAAAAAAAATATATAAAAAGAGTAGTCAAAGCATGAGATTCTACCAATCATTACCTATTCTAGGGAGACTATGTGATGATATGTGTATGAAATTAATATTAGGATTGTAAAGGACTTAGAGATGCAATGGTTATATTTTTTTTTGATGATATAATGTCTAAGATGAAATATTATATTTCTTACTAGAATATTAGTGATGTATCCCATATTATAAGTTTATTTTTCAACGAGATAGTTAGGTTGCATAGATTACTTACGAGCATTATTATTTATAGAGGTGAAAAAAATGTTGATCATTCTTAGAGGATATTATTGAAGAGAGGACATTTTAGAAGAAATTAGGCACTAATTTTGATGAATATTAAACTTAACATCGAAAGATAAATGGATAGACTAGGCTACTCAACCAAAGTCTAGTTGGGGATACGCCAAAACAATAGGATTTGATATTGGTGAATGTATATGTTAACAATAATAATTATGTGGATAGACTAGGCTAGTCAACCAAAGTCTAAGTGTAAATATGAGCTTTGAACTACTCTACATTTACAATGTTTTAATTAAAATAATTTCATTGTGTAGTCTAAAAAAGAAGGTAAAAATTCTACTTATTTTTGTGTTTAAGAAAAAATATTATTAACTAAGAAAAATGAAAAAACTATTTTTACAGAAACAAAATGTAAAAATATAATAATGAAATAGGAATTTGAATTTGTAGAGGTTTTAGATGATGAATTTGGAAAAGGTTAAAGTGGATTCTAATTTTCCTATGATGTCATCCTATATCTATCTTGTCATATGAAAATAACAAAAAAATGAAGTGTTGGAATAAATTCTAAAATTCATATACATGGTGAAGGAAAACACGTGAAATGTAGAACAAAAAAATATCTAGAAAAATACATAACGATGGAGATATATTTTAAACTAAATTTAATCTTAAATAAAATAAAAAATAATAGAGGAATGTTATCAATAAAAACCTTTGAGTGAGATGGCCTCTAAGAAATGTACATGTGTGGGGAGCATGAATTAGAATGGCTCTGCTGGGCGTTTGGCTGAGAGCTAGGGCCCGCGTGCCCTAGCTCCTCTGTTCTGTGATCTGGTTGTGGTGGCGGCCGAGCTGGGTGGTGTGATCTCGGGGGGTGGGGTTTTGATTTTCTTCAGGGGTGCGCAGGTTGAGTGGGGAGCTCGGCCTTTATCTTGCTTATAGGCAGTATTTCCGGCTGCATTTTTTTTGCTGTTAACGACCCCTGGCGGGTGTGGTCTGCGGTTTGAGACTGTGGGTCTCGGCCCCCATCTCTCTCCTTCTTGGCGGGGTGGTGCTTTGCGATCCATGGAGAATCAGGGTGCTGTTATATCTGAGGTTTCTTCTGGTGATTTGGAGATGGTAGGGCCATCTTCTTCGATGCATGCCAGCGGTAAGGATCCGCTGGGTAAACCCCAGTCTGGAGATGGGGTCTCCTCTTCTAAAGGGGTATTTCGAGTTAAAAAAATAAACGGATGTTTGGAGAGATCCGAGGATCGACCAGTTTTGGTCATTCAACCTGAACAAGTTGTAGAGGATGTTGAATATTGGTGTAATCATGCCCTCATTTGCAAATTTTTGGGTCTTCGTCTGTCTTTACCTGTCTTGGATTCCTGGGCGCATCGAGTTTGGAACCCAGAAGGTGATATGGAGATTATTTTGGCTGCTAATAATTACTTTCTAGTTATCTTTTCAAGCATGTCGGACAGGAATAGGGCTTTTGAAGGGGGCCCCTATTTCTTTAACCAGGTGGGGCTCTTCATTAAGCCTTGGCACATGGGCTTCAACTCTGCCGAAGAGATCCCCTCGCGGGTTCCTGTGTGGATCCGATTGCCGAGGCTTCCTTTGGAATTCTGGAGGGAAGATATTCTTCACTCAATTTCATTGCTTCTTGGAAAACCGGTGGGATCAGCTACACAAACTCAAGACCGTAAGGTAATTTCCTTTGCTCGTATTTGTGTAGAAGTTGATTTAAATAACCCATTACCAGATTCTATGGAAATTCGCTTGGGATCATCGTCTTGGATCCAACAACTAGATTACGAGACCCTTCCCTTTAGATGCAGAATTTGTCATGAATACGGTCATTTACATCGCAAATGCCCTAGATTTAAACCCTCCCCCTTGGCATCCTCTGGACCTCCTTCGGGGGTCAAGGGGAAGGCTCCTCTGGCCAATGAACCTGTGGATAATGAGGGGTTTACTCAGGTTAAGTCCCGTAACAAAGGTAAAGGAAAAAAGAGAACCTGGATGGATAGACAAAATGATGGCACTTTTAACAGGTTTGATGTGCTTGAGGACCTGGTTCAAGAGGAAGGTATTCCAGTTGAGCTCTCTTCTGGGGCTAAGGGTTTGCATGAGAGTCAGGAGGAAGTTGCTGAGAAAGAGGAGCAGATTTTATCTCCGGAGGACCATCAGGTTGTTCGTTTGGCGAAGGATGTGCCTTCCCAGGGTCAGGATATCAGGGACCTTCAGGGGACACAGGCTACGAAGGATTCTGTGGTGGTGTCTCCTAATCCTCCTGCTCTTAAGGGGGCCTCAGATTTTGTGAAGGGTAGCAAAGCTTCTCCTGGTTTAGGGTTACAACAGAAATCCTTTAAAAAGGGGCTACTTGATAAACCGTCAAGGAGTGGTAGGAAGACTGATCAAGAGAAGGTCAAAATTATGGGTGATACTTTGGTTGAGTCTGGGTCTGTGAAACCCATTGATTCCCACTTCTCCCACCCCCATAAATGATTGTTTTATCATGGAATGTAAGGGGGTTGAACAGCATCCCTAGACAAAAGGCTGTTCGTAGATTAATTGAATCTCAGTCTCCTGATGTGGTCTTTATTCAAGAAACTAAGCTTACAGTGGACGGTTTGGATAAGTGTGCTCCGCGTATCTGGCCCCAAGGTAATTGGCAGGGGGTGGGTGCTTTGAACAGTTCAGGGGGGGTGGCTTGCTTCTGGAACCCGAGGAAAGTTTTCCCCATATGGTGGAGTTCTAGTCGGTCTTCTATCTCTCTGGTTGCCTCTAGCTTGGAGACTGGAGAGAGGTGTCTTTTTTCTAATATTTATGCTCCTACTGATTTCTCTGGTAAGTCAAATCTCTGGGCTCACATCAGTTTCATTCGAGCCCTAGACCCCTTTCTCCCATGGATTGTGGCTGGTGATTTTAATGCTGTTACTAGCTTGGACGAAAAACAAGGGGGGTTAGCCAGGCTGGACCCTTCTGCAGGTCTTCTCAGGGATATGATTAGCTCCTTGAATCTCATTGATGTGAAGCCAACCAATGGCGTCTTTACATGGAATAATAGGAGATGTGGTGTTGAGGCCATCTCAGAAAGGCTTGATAGATTTCTAGTTTCGTGCTATTGGATGAACAGTAGGTTGATCACCAGTTCAGAAATTCTTGATTGGAGGGGCTCTGATCACTGGCCCATCAAGCTCTCTGTCACCGTTTATGGAATCACCAAAAATCCCTCTTTCAAATTTCAGTTGATGTGGCTAAGAGATCAATCTTTGCATGATCTTATGTTGGATTGGTGGCAGGAGGGGAGGCCTACCCATGGGACGGCCATGTTTATTTTCACTAAGAGGCTTCAACATGTGAAGTTCAGGCTTAAGAGATGGAATAATCAGTGTTTTGGGAACCTACAAGCTCAGAGGTTGGTTGCCCAGTCCAAGTTGGATTCCATCACTCGTCAGATTCGTGACCAGGGGTTGACCTCAGACCTTAGTATTGCTGAGTCCTTGGCTCTAAAGGGATTAGAAGAGTGGGAGCTTCGGGAGGAGATCTTCTGGAAGCAGAAATCTCGCATTGATTGGCTTCAGGAGGGAGATAGGAACACCGCTTTCTTCCATAATTCGGTTAAGGCTCGGAGGCAGGGGAACTCTATCTCCTCTCTAGTTTCTCAAGATGGGGCTCAACTTTCCTCCAGCGCTGAGATTTCCAGGGAAGCTGTCAATTATTTTTCTAATCTTTTTTCTAGGGAGGATTTTGCTGCTAGGGCTGAGGAGGGGGCCATTTTGGATTGTATTCCCCAACTGGTCTCTGCTGAGATGAATGGGGTTCTCTTAAGTCCTATCTTGTTACCTGAATTGGAGAAAGTGGTGTTTAATATGAAAAAAGGCAAGGCTCCTGGTCCGGATGGGTTTCCGATTGAGTTCTTTCAGGAGTTTTGGGAAATTATAAAGTTTGACCTCCTTGAGGTGATTCAGGAATCACATAGGAACAAGCAGATGCTCAAGTCCATGAATTCTACCTTCTTGACTCTCATACCCAAGATGGAAGGAGCTAATCGACTGGCGCAATTCAGGCCTATTGCGTTATGTAATGTGGTTTACAAGATCATCACCAAGTTGATTGCTGAGCGACTCAAACCACTCCTCGGTTCTCTGATCTCTGCTGAGCAGGGTGGTTTTGTTGAAGGGAGACAAATTTTGGATGGCGTCGTGATAGCCATGGAAGCTATTCATTCTATGGCTAACTCTAAGGAGAAGGCTATGTTTATTAAACTCGACATGTCTAAAGCTTATGACCGGGTGAGTTGGGAATTCTTACAAAAAACTCTCCTGGCTTTTGGCTTTGCGGAGGAGTGGGTGAATTGGGTCCTTAGTTGTGTTACCTCTGCCTCTTTCTCGGTTCTTATTAATGGGGAGCCTTCAGATCTGTTTAGTGCTTCTCGGGGTCTCCGGCAGGGGGATCCTTTATCTCCTTACTTATTCATTATCATGGCAGAGGGTCTTGGAAGATTTATTAAATCTCAGGTGAGTCAGGGTCTTATCCGTGGTTGGAGCTGGAGCAACTCTCTTCCTTCCTACTCTCATCTTCAGTTTGTGGATGATACGGGGCTGATGGGCCTGGCTAGAATTAGTGAGGCTGTGAACTTCAGGAGAGCTCTTGACATCTATTTGAAGGCTTCAGGTCAGTGTATTAATGATGACAAGTCTTCCATTTATTTCTTTAATACTCCTCAGCGTATTCAAAGCAGGATTGCTAGGATCTTAAGATTTCAGATTGGTTCTCTCCCCTTGATGTACCTTGGGATCCCTTTGGCTTTGGGAGCCCAACGTAGAGATTACTGGCAGGGAATTTTGGATAAATTTCGGAGTAAGGTTAGTCATTGGACTCACAGGTGGCTATCTTCTGCTGGGAGAATGGTTCTTCTAAAGACTGTGGTGCAGTCTCTCCCCATCTATAGGTGTTGTGTGCAGGCTCCCCCATCAGCCTTTGTGCGGGAATTCGATGCTCTGTCTCGGCAATTTCTCTGGTCTGGCAACCTTCTTTCCTCGAAATGGAGCTTAGTCAAGTGGGAGTCTGTTTGCAGGCCGAAGCATGCTGGGGGCCTTGGTCTTAGGTCTATGGCTCTTGCTGTCACTGCCTTGGCGGCCAAGCTATACTGGAGGTGGTGCAACAATCAGGATCAGGATTGGGCTAAGATTCTGGCCCACAAGTATATCCCCGGTGTTGATTGCCTTGATGTGCCACGTCTTCATTTGATGGGCAAGGGTTCTTGTATTTGGGATACTCTTAAGAAGGGTGCTCAGCTGATTAAGGAGGGGCTCTTCTGGATCTGTAATAGAGGCTCTGATGCTCTTTTTTGGCAGGACTCTTGGGATGGCCACCCGCCCATTCTTTCTAGTTTTCCTCAGCTTCAGCCTCTTTGCCATATTTTCTCTGATGCCGGTTGGATTAAGGTGGAGCATTTTAAAACTGTCAAGCGTACTGGTCAGGTGACGGTGGCTTGCTGGAAGGATCCTCAGGAGTGGCCCTTGGGTGGTTCTGATGAGGATCGTGATGTTCTTGCTAGAATTTTGAAGGACAGACTTTGCAGCTCTCTGAATGGGAGGGATGTTCTGGCTTGGAGTCCTAGTCCAAAAGGTAAATTCACTGTTGCTCAAGGCTACGCTATGCTTGACAAGAACTTACATGGTCCGGCTGAGGTGCACTGGTGGAAGAAGGTTTGGGACAACTTCTCATGGCCCAAATGCAATTTTTTCTTATGGTTGGTTGCTCAGAGGAAGTGCCTCACTTGGGAAAATCTTCGCAAGCGAGGTTTTCAGGGTCCTTCTATTTGCCTTCTTTGTTCTTGCAATGAGGAGTGTACCTCTCACTTGTTCTTTCTTTGCCCTTACTCTAGAGAGTTGTGGCATAGATGGTGGGAGGCTTGGCAACATGGTTGTATTCATGCTACCTCCTTGATTGACTTTTGGGAGAAGTTTGGGCAGACCTCCTACAAAGACTTCTTTCCTGCAGGTGGCCTGGTCTATTGGGCCTACTCTCATTCTCTGGAACCTTTGGCTGGAGAGGAACCGAAGAGTTTTTTGTGGCTCCAATTTGGGAAGTTCTCAACTGTGGAAGAAGATTCTTAGCAGGCTCCAGGAGACTATTTCAGCTAAGTGTGATATGTCTATTAATACTGATCCTGGTGATCTGGCTATTTTGCGAAATTTGAACTTGGGGGATAGTAGCAGGGGAAGCCTTGCTGGTAGAAGATCCCGCCATGTCAGGCAACGGGTCAGTCGCGATGGAAGGTGGACGCCTCCCCCAGTGGGGGTCTTAAAAATTAACACTGATGGTTCTTCTCGTGGGAACCCTGGTCATGCTGGTGTTGGGGGTATTGGTAGAGGTAATGATGGTGGTGTTGTTTTTGTCTTCTCTATGTACAAAGGGCAGCATTCTAATAATCTGATGGAGGCCCTTGCTATCAAGATAGCTGTTGAGCGTGGATACTCCTTAGGTTGGCGGAGGATCATTTGTGAGTCTGATTCTCAAATTGTGGTGGATATGCTGAACAACCAGAAGCTGGAGGATGTTAGTTGGCAATTGGCTTCTGAGGTCAGGCAGATTCTGAGTCTTTGCAGTTCCTTGGATTCTGTCTCCTTTTGTCATATCCCTAGAGAGTGGAACAGAGTGGCCGATTGTCTGGCGAAGTGGGCCTCTGAGAATGTGGACGACTGGGATATTAGTGGAAGGGATGAGTTACCCTCTGATTACTTGGGGACTCTAGAGAGGTTATTAGTGGAGGACAGGCATAGGTAGTGTTCGTGTTGGTTGTTTTGGTGGTTGTCTTGCTTTGGTGGGCCTTTGGCTTTGGCTTGTACTTTGTTATTGATTGAATAAAATTTTTACCCCTTCTTTTTAAAAAAAAAAAATGTACATGTATCTATGACATGAAAAAGGTTTGTGACTACTTGGGAGCTTACAAATATGATCAAGCCCCTTGTATAGTTTTTTGAATTCCATGATAAGTCAAATGAAAATATTGGATATTGGAGTGTGTGTTCCTATATCCTACATGCATCTTTAGGATTAAGAGAAATAATATAAATGATAAAGAGAACAATAATATAATTTCTTTATTAAAATTGATATATGTATGGAAGAGATTTAGGAGATAAAAAATCTAGAAATACCAAGTGAACAATACACTTTTTAAATAATAAGGAAATTTAAAGAGAACAAAAAACTATCCCAAGAAAATGGAAACCATGGTCTAAAAAAGTTTCACAATGACAATGGGGGATGCTTGACAATGGGGGATGCTCACAAAACTGAATAACTATTGTAGAGTCCCATAGAAGATTGGAGGAGAAGAATACTTTAAGCCAAAAACCAATTTCAAATCTTGAAGAAGAAAGAGGAATCACAATTCAAAATCTAAATAATCCAAGAGGCTAATTTTTCGCAAATAATTCAAGAAATAATTATTAAAAATTCAAAAGGCTAGGAAAAGAATTTAATATATATATATTTTTGTCTATTTAGTTTCCTTTTACCTAGTACCTAGTAGACCTATTTGTGCCATCTTAAGCACATTCAAAGAGACATATTATCTTTTGTCTCACCTCATGTGAACTCTAGAAGTGTCCTATAATTTTCCTAAGATTCCTACATGTGTTTTATTTTTGGATGGGTAGTCAAACTTTAAGTCTTTCCTTTTCACCTCCTCACCATTGTATTTATATGAAATACTCTATTTTATACATTTTACATGTTATTTATATTCAATAATATTTAATATTTATTTATCTTGCTCTTCTTATTTGTGAAATTAATCTTTCAAGTGATAGTGGCTAATCCAACATGGTGTTAGATCCATAGAGTTAGAAGGAGCTCATAGGGATCCAAAGAAGAATAATGGTTTCAAGAGGTTCATATTGTACAAAACATCTTCAAGGTATTCTAGTGTAATTTTGAGGCTTTCATTGCATCTATGATATCCAAAAACTCCAAGAACAACCTTTGGTTTTCCGAATTTTATTGTTATTTGTAATTATTTTTAAATTTGTATTTAAGGGTTTACCTTTTACTACAAGAAAATAAATTTTTCGTGGTGCACTTTGGAGCTGAACAAATAGTGTCATTACATCTAGGGCAGCTAAAAACTCTTAATTTGACACTCAAATGATCAAAATCAAAGTAGGTGTAGTGGATACAATTTATTCATGGGTTATACGACCCTACAAAGTATTATTTAAAAAATATATTTATTTTATTTTATTTTACTTCATGTTTTAATCTTTAAAAAAAATTAAATTTTAAAAAACAAAAGTTATAAAAAATTTACTTAAAAGAAAAAAATTATGGGCATTAAGGATATCCTCATACCCTTTCCATCACAAGGTAGACATGACAAGGATGGAGCTCCACACACCTTGCCACCTATTTTAAGAGAAGTGTGGGGGATACCACCCTTGCTTCCCCTTTGTGAGCTATGTGGTGGAGTTAACTCCTCACAAAATGAAAATAAAAATTAAAAAAATATAATAATTTTTTTTTTTTAAATAATAAAAAATGTCTAGCTTTACCACACCTCCACCCAGCCTAGCCCAATTTCTACTTCCTTCAAAGGATCCATAAAATATATACCAAGACACCACCAAGGATACCTTCTTCAATAAGTTTTTCATTTTAGGAGGTAATTTTTAAAAGCCTCTAACTTGTTCATATGGTGGCATTTTTTTTAATTGGGTATAATTTTGTGCTCTCCATGATTGTTAGGAAATAATGCACAATACCCAGAATGTTAAATTCATTTCCTACATAACCCCATGAGAGAAAAAAATACTTGCAAGCTTAAAAATAACCAAATGCAAATATCAAATAGAAAAGCCACAAGATAACACAAGATATACCTTGGCCCTCAAAAGGGAAAGACCCAACCTGTATGCATGCACTTACAGAGTTACAATGAATATTTTTTATTATATCAAGCTTCTTCTATGCACTCTCCATGTTTCTAAGCATGAATCCACATATCCCATGCCATGATTCACATATGCACTCCTCAAAAGAAGATTTAATACAGTGATAGCCCACTCACTCACATAACCTTAACCACTAAACATGTATTTCCTTTTATAGAAATAAGTTCACACAAATACAACCAAGTGGTAAGATAAAACCATGTACCTCAAAACCATGAGTACACAAACCATTAACCCCTCATTTACTTTTGATTTCATATTATTGAATACTTTTCCCCAATTAACTATTCTATGTCTCTCACACATAAAATAACTAACCCAATGTTACATGCAACTTTACAGTTGGCCCCAAATAAATATCTAATGTGGCTAAACACACCTCTAGATGAACCATACTAAATATTTATTTAATTTCATAACATTATAATATTTCATTTTATGTAGGGTGTACAACACCTAATCCCAAAAATGATTGTGTAGATGATTCTTAATTTGGACTCCTAGTTATTTTCATAAATTAATTTTATTATACATCTCGATATGTAATACACATTTCAAAAACTTTGATAGGTCATATAATTTTCATATAGACTCCTTTTTTAGGCCAATTTATTTTCAAAATAAATATTTTTTGTGTACTTTGCAATGGTTCCATCAATTTTCTCTCATTTTATAATAAAATTATGTTTCTAGCATGTAGTGTTTTTGGACATTATAAGAATTCATAAAAAAACAAATCTGTAAACACACTAACATGTAGTCCTTTAAAATGATCAAATTTATTATCTATTATTTGTAATTTAGGAACATTACTATCATCTACATGTGCTTTGAATTTTTTTCAAATTTTCTAGTGTTTTTTTGTGAGTGTGCTTGATGGATCCCAGGTTGAGCGGCCCTATGGGGCTCCCATATTCAAAGATTTGGTTGCCAGGTCTGAATTCGGTCTGCTAAGGAATGATGTCTTTTATCTAATTTTGAGATTTGTATCTCTTGTCAAGGAAACATAATCTTTTTTTGTTATGAAAGATCTTATTTTTTGTGGAAAAACTATTAGGTCAAAACTACCAAAATTTTATAAAAGGTTTGGTTCTTGTGGTAATTAGATCTAAGGAGGGAGTGGTTATAGAAGCCCCTGATGATTTATTGAAAGAAGTGATTGTAGGCATGGATCTTGTGTTAGTTGGTAAGTTTCTAGCCTTTAGACCTAATATGGATTAGATTCGTAAATGGGAAAGTTTAGTCTAGAAGTTAAAACAAAAGTGTGACTATCAACGTGATGGATGATGGTCTTTTTTGTTTCATTTTATTAAAAAAAGAAGATATGTTTAAATTTATTACGGGGGGTCCTTGGGCTTTTGATAACAACTTTAGAAATTGTTTGTCCCTTTTCAAACATAAAATTGGGGCTTGACTTGTTTTGGACCTTGGCTCAATGGCTCCCATTTGGGTTAGGTTTCCTAGGTTACCTATGGAATTCTGGAATCATATTTTTTTTTAAAGTATTGCCAATTCCATTGGTCACCTATTAGCGGTAGATAAGGTTACTCAATAGAAGTCAAGATTGATTTTTGTCAATATCTATGCTAATTTTTATATTAATAGAGTCCTCCTGGCTCATATCACCCTTAAATATAAATTTGGTACTTAAATCCAACCTATTGTTTATGAGAATGCCAATATTTATTGTTTTTTTTAAAGAAATTTTGGCATCATAGTGATAAATGTTCTAAAAGGGTAAAACCTAATAAGAAAGTTAATGTGTCAGCCTCCCCTTCGATCCCTTTGGTGAGTAGTGATGGTATGGTTGTTTATTCTAAGGCTCAAAAGGTTCCCATTAGTCCTTCTCTCCAAGGGATTTTTGGATATTTGGTAAAAAAAATTGAAAGGCCTCAAAATAAAATCAACATAGATAGTTATGCTATTGACCCCCCTTTTGTCTTTGACATTATGATGGAGGGGAGATTGTAGAGGAGCTTGTAGATGTCCCCAAGGTTTCTAGAGTTATGAAATCTATTCAAAAGGAGTATGTTTTAGAGGAAGGTGAAGTGGATCAAGAGTCCTTTGCCTCAAAGTTTTTCCTTGCTCAGGTTCAATCTAAACCTAAGACTTTGGAAAAAGTGTCTAAAGATTTAGTTATTGATATTCTTATTGACCAGTTTAATTCGTCTCATAAGGATAGTACTCAAATAAAATATGGTAGTCCTCAATAACCTCTCCAAACTATTACAACAAAAAAATAGAAAAAAATTAGGAAATGAAGATTCCCTTACCTTATTAGGGTTTGGATCTAGCTCTCTTCTTTCCCTTGGTATGATAATAGATGATCAAGAAGATGAAGAGTCAACTCCAATGAATGGGAAGCAAAAGAAAAAGAAAAGCTTGATATGGGTGGAGAAAACAAATAGGGAAGACCTACCCATAGTGACACCCAAGCTAGGGAGGTAATTAGGGAAGTGGCTATTAATAAACAAAGGACTCTAGACTTGACAAGTCCAAAAAACAAAATAAATTAATTAATGGGAATCCCCCTCCCTTTTAGTGGTTGTTGGGTCCGATGTGGATGTATTAAAGATTAGTTTGTTATAAATATTAATTCTCTCTTGGAATATAAGAGGATTAAAAAACTCTTTCAAGCAACATCTTTTAAAGAGTTGTATTATTGAAAATAAGGTGGATATTCTCTTGATTCAGGAAACAAAAATGGCTAAGTCTGATTTTTCTTAAATCATTAAGAACATTTGGCCTTTTTTTGAGTTTTGCATTTCTCCCATTGAATGTTCCTAAGGGGGATTCATCATCCTTTGGAATCCTATAAAATTAATGGGGACTAAAGTTAAATATTGTAAGAAAAACTAAATGGTTTCTTTTATGGACTTATCTAACTCCATAGAAGTGGAATCTAATGAATATTTATGCTCCCAATACTAAACCTGTTAGAAAATATCTTTGGGACCTTATCTCTAGTATGATGAGTGTTAATATTAAAGAAAAATGGTTTCTAGGAGGAGACTTTAGTACTCCTTTATTTCCCTAAAAATAAATTTGGAGGGTTAGAAGCTTACTCTAAAATTATGGTTGATTTTGCTCATTTCCTTTCTTTTGTTGGTCTAATGGATAATGATATTCAAGGATCTACTTTTACTTGTCTAATAGAAGGTGGGATAATAATACTATCAAATTCAATATGTACATATTTCTTATCTCCAATGGATGTAATATATTACCTAGACTTTCTCGTTTGGCCCTATCAAGGATTAGTTTAGATCACAATGCCATTCTTCTTATGTAGAATGTTGTTGTGTCTAAAGGCCTTTATCCTTTTATGTAAGAAATTATGTGGGCCTATCATCATGAGTTTAGAAACCTTGTGGAATAATGGTGGAATACCCCTTGTAATGGTACCACTATGCTTTGCTTGGACAAAAAGCTAAAGATTGTCAAAGAAAAAGTTAAAGGTTGAAATAGGGTGTGCTTTGGAAACATCTTCCACAAAAAAGAAAAAGTGATAAAAGATTTGAAGGAAGTACAAGATAAAATGGAGAAAGGATTGAGTGATATGGAGAATTGTGATAAAGAAAGATAATTGAGGTCTGAGTGTTTTAGCCTTGTGAAAAAGGAGGATATCTTCTGGAAACAGAAGTCCAAAATCTAATGGCTTACTGAAGGGGATAGAAATAAAAAGTTTTTGCACCAGTCGGCTTTAAATCATAAGATTAGAAATGATTTCAAAACTCTAACCCTTCAAAATGGTGCTACTCTTTTAGAAGGAGAAGAAATTACTGATGTTGTTGTTTCCTACTTTAAGGAAACTTTGGCTAAGTACAATCAAGATATTTCGGGCCTAGAGGAAATAATAGATGTTATCCCCTAAATCTTGAATGATCAAGACATAATGGATAACTATAATTTCATAGCTTTAGAAGAGGTAAAATTAGTTTTCTTTTTCTTTGGTGCTTATAAATCCCCTAGACCCAATGGGTTCCCTCCTTCCTTCTTTGAATATTTCTAGGAGATTATCTCAGAGAATCTTATTAATGCAATGGGATATTTTTATAGATCGAGTAAAATTCTAGGGCTACTAAACTCCACTTTTATTTCTTTGGTTCCTAAAAATATGGAGGTATCTTCTATGTCAGAATTTAGGCCTATCAATTTATGAAAAATGGTCTATAATATCTCTAAATTGATTGTCAATAGACTTAAAATAGTGCTCCAAAGGCTGATTTATACTAAACAAAAAGGGTTTGTTTCGGGTAGAAAAATTTTGCATGTTTTTTTCTACACGTGAGCATATTCATTCTAGGGAGTATGATAAAAAAAACTTGGTATGGTGCTTAAATTGGATATATCTAGGTAATATGATAGAGTGTCTTGGTCCTTTTTGTTTGTTGTCTTGTAAAATTTTATTTTTAAAAGGAAAAATATTGAAGCTCATTAAAGCTTGTGTTACCACTTTGAAATGCTCAATGTTAGTCAATGAGGTTCCTAAGGAATTATTCTCCTGTGATAGGGGCCTTAGAAAAGGTAACCCACTATCTCCTTATATGTTTATTATGGTGGTTGAAATCCTAGGAAGAAATCTTCAAAAATTGACAGTGTTGGGTTGCTAAAAGGGATCAAATTTTCTTCCTCTCTCCCCCTCTTTGTACCAATAGATTGTAGATGACACAATCATATTTGGAGCTTCCTCTACTGTTAATAAATCAATTGAATAAATATTCTCTATGATTACACTAAAATTTCACGTTAATATATCAATGAACCACAAATTTTTGTAGGGGATGCTCTCTTGCACTTCTAGGGTTTTGCACCTAAAAGGAGAAAGGTATCCCACAAAAACTTGGGGGTTCACTCAAGAATAATGCAAATATAATTAAAATATTTCTAAGTGGAATTCCCTAGATGCAAAGAATTGATAAAATATGTTTAATGAATGAAAACTAAGGAAGAGTAAAGTGTTTGAAAACACATTATGATATTCAAACGTACATTGAATGACCTAGAAATGACCATGAAACAAAACATAAAACTGTAGAACTGAAGAGGTGCACCTGGAAATGTGTTGCAGATTGGAATGGAGATTGGAAATGTTGTTGATCCTAAAATTTTGACCTATTGGGACACTTACACCATTCTGGATGACTTAGTCCTAGATCTGGAAAACTACTTCAGAGCCCGTTTCAGCGAAATGGGTATCCAAATCTACATAAACTTCTGAAAAACATGTACAGTGGGACTAAGTCACCATTGTTGGAAAATTAGTCCACTTTAGCTTTTCTAAAGTTCTAAAAGTGGAAACAGAAGCCCTTGATCCACACTTTCTACTCCTTCAGGTGTTCGGATTTGAAACTGTCAAATTCGGGCCTGTATGTGACTTTTTGTAGATATTTTAACCGAGCCAACAAGGAGATGTATTCGACAACTTTGCAACTTATCCTTCAATGATTTCCAAACCTTAAAAGTACCTAAATCTGCAAACACACAAGGAAAGAAAGAGAAATGTTGAATGTTAGGGAATAGGGGTTTGCCTTGGTCAAAACCCTTTTTAGGTAATTAAACCAAAATGAAGAAATAATGTAATGAAGCATGAAATAATGGAATTAGAGACTTTCCATGATGATAGATCTTGAATTTTTGCAGCAATAGATGAAGATTCTACCTTTGAATGCCTTAGAAAGCTATCTTGATGACTTAGAATGCTAAAACCCTAGCTTGCTTGACTTGAGAAAGATGATGAATGAATGAAGAATGAATTATGATGATAATGAATTAGGGTTTAAATCTTGTTTATATAGGCAATCCATCTAAAATTCCAGTTAATTTGATCTCCAAGGCTGACATGAAGGAAAATTAAACTTAAAACCCAATTTTTCCCACTTGAACCTCAAAAATAGCCCAAATGGGACTAAGTCGCCAAGCTGGGCGACTTAGTCCCACCTAGGTGGGACTAATTCACCTAGATGGGTGACTTGGTCCCACATGGGCTCTTTTGCTAGCTAGATTGTTGGGGAATGAAGAATTTTAGTTTTCATGTTGATTTAGTCGAGTCTTTGACCAAAATAAACCTTAGGATGCACAATATGGGGCCATAGGGGCCTATTAATGATAATGTGAAGGGTAATTAGGGCTAGGGACACAAATTTCAATGTGAAAGTGCGATTAAATACACTTTGCATCATTAAAATGAGGTCCACATAGCCTAGAAAGGAACAACATCCAATGTGAATGTGTAAAACACATTACAACACTAGATTATAATTAGGTTTAATTTACAAGCCTTCTAGATTAATGTGATAATGCCATTAAATACATTGAATTGGGGGAAAAATAGGTCCATTAGACTTAGATGCTTAATAAAAGTCTAGAAAAGTGTGAAATTCTTTTACAACACCTTTACAAGACATCAAAAAATGCATTTTATTTAGTTTGCAAGGGTCCAAGACTTAATGTGGATGTGTAAAACACCTCACAACACTAAATCAAGGCCTC